>JAOBRC010365348.1:0-20114 GCA_027575255.1 Scolionema suvaense
CAGATTGTCGCATACAGAGGCTTGGTGGTCAGGCTAGATCAAGATTGATTGTTCTTAGTTTGTAGGCAAATTTTAGGGTCGTGTTCTCATAAAATTGCTCTTGCAAAAAGTGTAATTAAGATGTTCTGAACTTCACAATAGGGCAGACAGCTGATAAAGTTATACATGCTGCTGAAAGACTCCGATGCCTGGTATTTTTTCACACAGAATTGACAATTGACTAGCTAGTATATGCCTATTGATCATATGCTCAGCACTCAGCCAGTTAAGCTTCAGAAAAAGACTTCGCTCTCTTAAGCCCACTTAGAATTATAATACATAGATTACCAAAAGCCATACTGCTAGTACTGTATCTAGTTATCTATCTTCAGTGAGGAATTGTATCTAGCTGCAGTGAAAAGTATTTTCAAGAAGCAGCCTGTTCATCGTGAACAAATGATCAAACTAAGATGTTAATGATATTTGCCTTTACTTCTGATACAGCCACACCCTACTTACACATTTTGAATTTTTCGATGGGTGGACCGAAGTCCGGCGTTTAAAAGGAAAATGTCTGCGTAGCGTATGCTAGTATCTTCTCGGGTTGCGAGGAGAGCCAAGAGAGATCCCCTTCGTTATTCCCAAACAGACGATGTTGAAGTTCAGCGTGGGCAGGGCACAACAATAGCCATTGTTCAAGGGTATGATCACCCTCGGAACAGTCTGGGCATGTTGAGTTCGCATCCGGTTCATTTCGCATTCGATTTGCAATTGTGCAGAAAGAAGGGTGATGACCCGACCGGAGTCGAGCAAGGGTCGTCTCATCTGTGCGGTTAGTACAGCATTTGTCCTTTGCCATTGAATAATTAGTGTACGTTTGAGTTAGACGTGGGTGAGTTGGGGGTGGTTGAGAAATCTTAGTTTTTACTAGAGATGATGTAGCTGGGATAGAGATGGGTGGGGAAGGCTGTGGTAGAGTGGTAGCTTCTTTGGCGGTAGAGTCTGCAATTTCATTCCCCGGGAGGCCTGAGTGTCCTGGTACCGATTGTATGGTGAAACGTTGAGGGAGAGAGCAAAGTTTAGATACGACTGAGGATAATAAAGGATTGAGAGAGTTGATAGCGGTGCAGAGTGCATGGCTATCGGAGGATATGAGTTTGTGGTGGGTTGGAGGGACGGTGCTGTTTTCGATCCATGAAATCGCAAGTTGTAGGGCTGCTAATTCTTCTTCATATGAAGATGTAAATCGGCGTCCCTTACTTTTGATGATCTGAATGAGGATCGGTTCCTCTGGATCGCCATGTGTTACCACAGCAGCCGCACAGCCATCTGAGACACCAAAGGGTTGCAGATCCGTCTGCATAACTGATAATGAAAGGTTCATGGTTCCTAATGACTTGAAGTGAGGAGGACAGCTGGTCATGTGTTGAGGATGTATTGCCGGCGCAGCCGGTGGTGGATATGGTGACGATACCATCATCTTCTGTGGACCATGGAGGGGTGGAGAAGAAGAGAAACGGTTGACGATTTTGAGCTTCCGGTGGAATATGTGTGGTCAGCGAGGTGACGAGTGAGCGCCAGTGAGTTCGGTTAGGTAGACGGTTTTGGGCGTCTGTATGGTATGTCGTGGCCACTGGGTGGTCCGGGGCTTGGCGTAGTGCTTTTTCGAGAGATAGGAGAGTGAAACGAAGACGAGTCGTGGCGAAGGACGGAATGCCTGACTCGATGTGGAGGGCCTCTACCGGTGTGGACTGAATCTATACAGTAACGAGGCGGAGTGCTTTGTTGAGTGTCCGCTCTATTTTTTCTATGGCGGATTGTGATAGCCAGGGTTGCCAGGCTGGGCCAGCATATGTCAGTACCGAGTGGATATAGGCATAGGTGAGCTTGCACAAATCAGTCTTTCGCCACCCCCAATCCGTGTGAGACACAATGTGGAGGACATTAATCCTTCTGAAAACTTTAGATGTAATATGCAGGCCTCAATATAACTTTTTTTGAACACCCGACAAAATCGCTCCAAATGTCTGAGAGCAGATGCGTTGACAGCAAAATACCCGACAGGACAAAGTAGCCCAATGACTCAGATTTCTGCTTGCTTCAGTTTGCTGCAAAAGACTGGTGGCTGGTAGCTATCAGTATAAACATTACTCTACCCTTTACTCTCAAACAATCTGAGTCACTTAGCGTGCATTGTTATTCAATACCAAATGCACACTGATCAAGTTTGGCGATGCGGACAACATTGCTCCTGAACCATATACCACCACAAGAACTTAAGCCGTCCAGTATGATCGTTATACCGATCTTGCCTTGATAAGTGACGCAGTTGCTACATCAGCACATGAGAACAAAAAATAAAAATCACCTGCTGTCCAAGTTATTTTCAACCACGCCTAACAACTTATCGAAAGAACGCAAGAAAAATTCGACATTTGCCCAGCTTAAAGTTTTATAAGCTGGAGGCTAATAGAGAATTATTAGACTTGTTATGTTGATTTACTATGTTGTGTTCAAATTCATGACTAGTTAATGTCTATTTAGGTACAGAACATTAGAGCGGCAGACAGATACTACCCAACAACATTTCTCAACAGAAATGTTTTCTTTTTAATGCTTTCCAGAGGGCAAAAGCACTGAACTATCAGTACACTCAACTTACATTTATTCGGTAAACAACTGCAATGCAATTTTTGATTCAGTAAGGTCCATTATGTTTCACGGAAAGGTTTTCACATCAGTTCGATCTTAGGGTGGTTTTGCGCATCAATAAATGAGCAATCTAGAGGCTTCCTTGTGGCACATCAGTCAGTCCATGGTCACACATGTCTGCGAGCATGTTGCAGGAATGGTTCTGAACACCAAATCAAAATTGTAACTGCCTGACATTTTGTCGTGTACATTCAAAAGGAGCTCGACATTTGGACAGAATCGCCCGACATTTGTCGGGTGTCGGGCCGTTATATCGAGTTCTGAATATGGTCTACATGAGCATTAAAGTTGAGAGCCCTGTCAAGGATAACCCCGGGTAGGCGAGGATGAGCGTTATGGGTGATAGGGGTACCGTCAACGTGAAGGTGCGCATCCCATTTCCCATCGTTAGTCCAAGTTGAGAAGGTAGAGGATTCACTTTTAGATGCATTAAGAGAGAGTTTCCAGACACGACTCCATTGTACGACTACGTCTATACCTTCCTGGACACTCTGAGCTGCCAGTTGCCGATCACGAGATGTACCCAGTAAGGACACATCGTCAGCAAACATGGCAGTGGTGAGGCCAGGATGCAGTAATGAAGTAAGGGAGTTTATATAAAAGAGAAAGAGGAGAGGAGCTAATACCGAGCCTTGTGGAAGGCCTTGCCTGATTGTTCGGCTTTGGCTGAGGGTGGCTGAGAGGCGAACCCGTGCTTGGCGGTGAGTGACAAATGCTCGCAGCCATCTGATGATCTGGAGGGGGACCCCAACGTCCAGCTTCGCTCTCCAAACCGTGTCATAGGCTTTACTAAAGTCTAAGAGCGCGAGCACAGATTATTGAAGTGGGCGAGACTGGAACCCATCTTCAATCGCTTGCACCATCTTGGTGCAATTTGGTTCTCACAGGAGCGGCCTTTGCGAAAACCGGCCTGGAGGGAGGAGAACCATAACCATAGGAAGCTTGGCGTCAGCTTGTTAATAGATTGCTTTTAATTTGTAGGCAAGTTTGGGGCTTGTGCTCTGTAAAAATCGTCTTAGAAACAGCATATAATCACGTTTGTTTTGCCTTAATACATTTATACATTAAAACATTTAGTACTGATAGATTTTCTCGACAGATAGGAATACTCAACCAAAATTATGGTTCATACTATGCAAAAGTGAGTGTATGCAGATTTTGTGGATTCGTTTGTGTTACCTTCTATCAAATCTTTCCTGTCACCATTAGCTCAGTCCTTTACTTAGCTGTTCAGGGTTGCCAAAGGAAATTAAAAACAAAATTCTTTGACTTTTCGTTGACCATTATGAATGTCTGTGGATATGTAAATAAAGACCATAGAACTATGAAAAAATATGCCAGAACTGCGAAAAAACACAATCTATATTTTATGAGTTTGATAATCAATACGTTTCGTCACTAATGGATACAAACTTCAGAGATGTTTTTTATGAGCTAACTGCTATAGTACGATAAATTTTACCTAGATTATAAATCAGGTTTTGCTCCTTGTATGGAGTCATTTTATTCCAGGTTTGCCAGGTCTTGTGGCAGCCTTGCTTTTGATGTACTTCCAAAAATTTTTTATTTATTGCTGGTCTCATCAGCGTCATTTGATTTCCTTCATTGCATATATATATTTCGAGTGCATGTGAATTAAAGTTCATGAAAATTAATTAGTAGAATCATTTCATGCCTGCCAAACAATGTTTGTAAGATGTGTGTTGATTTCTGTCATTGTTTACCTGTGCAAGCATACACATTTGTAGTGTTGTGCATTATTCTTTAAATTCCGGTGGATTCTGTTTTAACATTGTTTATTCACGGTCAAAGTTAATCAAGTTCAGATGGGAACAGGAACTTTTTTAAAATTGCCTGTTAATATTTTCGAGATCATCAACCACAAGTTCTGTGAGAAATGACGTCAGTTTGCACATTCTCTCTTTAGTCGCATTGCCTTAACAGGAATGACGTCATAGAGGTAAAGTTAAGAGAGGTTATTCACCATGAAGTTTTTTCTGTCTTGTGTGAGATTGTCTTTGTCTTGTAGTTATTGTTTACGTTTACATCATGTCCTGTGGTTTGTAGCAACTGTGGCTGTGTCTATTCCGCCACAACAACAGATTAGATGTGACCAGCTTAATTTGTACCACAGTGGCTGATACCTTACTCAATTTCCCGATAATACATTGCCCCTCAACATTGCTTTGCTTTGCAGTTTATTATATTAGTATAGACCATGTTCTTTTTTTTTTTACCTTGTAACGTTTCGAATACAACCATGTTTAGCTCTGGTGCCAGGTTACCTAGCCGTGGCTGATAATGCTGTCAAAGCATCCTCTGGCAGGACGCGAGCAATAATGGCCGCAGAGCAGTAATGTACATTACAATGTGGTGTGGTTATAGTAGAGAAAAATTGCTGTTTTGAGTGGAAATACTATTTCTAGTCCATATATAATTGCTTCATGTTCACATGAGTGATTGTTTTCTCGATTGCGTTATATCATGAGCCACGACGAGTCTTCATAACAGTATAGGCCTGTCTAGCCTTGCTACCGACGCTTTTGATACCTTTTGATACGCCAGATATCTTCTTCATTTGTCACAGAAATTTTCCATTTGTTAATGCTACTTATGACTCGTCATTTTTAATGGAACTCTTATTGGAATGGCTGTCGAATTAATAGGTTTTTATCAGTCAAATGCCAAAGACATAGATTCAAGTTTACCCTAACATTTCACTCAGCTGGATGAAGTTCTCTGATGCATCACACACTAACACAGAGCTGATGGATTAAATTCAGATGTGTTCACGAGGTAAATATGGAAATGGACATGTTGGTGAGATTATGACAGCTAGGCTTAGCTACATAACTTTGGTTGTGAGTAGCGCCTTCGATTTAGCTATGTTCACATGTGATGTAGAGACAAAAATCAAGTACCTGATTACAATGGTTCGTAACATCACAAATGGCAAGTTTAGTGTCATTTGTGTATACATTTCACTAGGATTGAGAAGCTTTCACAACTGTAATAAGGTATGTACATAGGATTACTTTTTGCAACAGTGTGAAAATATTTCTGAGGCGATATTACCACACAGCCTCCACTGAACTTACTCCCAGCGTTATGTTTGTTTATCACATACAAAATAGTGCCTTTTAAAGCAATAAAATGGTATTCAAAAATACCCACTGAACCCAATGAAGGTTCATCTTAACAAAAATTAAATGTAATTCCCATGGCCTGATCAAGTTTCAGACTTCATGAATGTAAGAACACATTTTCCTGTACTGTACTTTATCCTAATAATAATCCTCGCCTTATACGAAAAGATCATCTTGTGGCAAAACAGACCGTCTTCATATGTTAGAGAAAAATATGCCTGAATATCTACTAAGTTGGTGAGTTATTCAAAGCCCTAGTGTATATGAAGTTTTCTGCCTACATCTCTAATCAATAAGAGTGTATTGCACGTTACTAGTAAAGAATGATTTTCAAGAAGTTGTTTGCCTTCTTAGAGAGACAGGTATGCTTTTGCACAAATGGTTACAACAGAAACCAAAAGTAAAACCCAGTCGGGGATCGAACCCAAAACGATACCTTATTGGTACCATCAGCCACGGGTTTTAAGCCTGGCACCAGTGCTTCATCCATGCAGTATATAGAGGATTATATTTGCAAACCAACTATACAGATCCTCAACTAACAATGTGACATCAAAACAAAAAGATTTTACACTCCTTGTAAAAGATCCCCAACATTTGATGTTTATTTTTTATTTCAGTTTAGGTTTTTAAGTAATGCAGCGGTAAAATATGGCAAAAGGCAAGATGCTAAAATGTTGCTTGTGTGTTACGAAACTCTGAACAAAGATGTATCAATGCATAAAAATCATGCACTTTCATCTAAAACCTGCTCTAACATTTTCAGGTGGCTGTGGCTCAGAATACGGTTGCAAAATAGAATTGCAGGCAATTTAAAATCACTTTTGTGCAAAAATATACCGAGAAACTGGTGATGTTGATACACACAATACATAGCAATTGTTTCCTTCCCCAAAGTGACATGATAGCTCTTACAGAAGTAAAGTTTGACATGAGCAGATTTCCTATAAGAAATATGTAGATGTGGAAAGTGCGAATGAAAGTAATTTAAGTGTGAGTGATGATTGGTGAGCTGCAGTAGGCGTATTTATTTTTATGAATTGTACCGACTGCCGACTGGTTTGACTGGTTAACCCATCAATAAAACGGAGGCACACGTCTACCACAACTGAAGTTCTTAGCAAGGATGCCATTCCCAATTCGTTCAATGCTTCTCTATCTAATACAAACCACACCCCAGGGTGGGCAAATTTAATACTGAATATAAGGCAAGTCATTTGCTGCATGAAGCACAACTACATATACTGTAAATATTTTGGTATATTAATGTATATTACCAGGCAACCTGATACCCTGCACAAATTACCCGAATTAAAACTCTTACAGGCATGTCAAGTAGCGCAGCGATTTTGGGATGTGCACCATGTTAGCAACATGAAAACAGAGACCTCCTTGCTAGCCTAATCTACCCAGGGACCAGCTGGTCATTACCTTATTATGGAGCTTCTAGCCCTTAATCGTGTAGAGGAGGATCGGGACAGGCGTCCCCTATCCTTTGAAAGAGCCCATGGTTCCAGGGTTGCCTAATCCGAGGCGCAAGAACGATAGGGCCTAGAAGCTGCAGTATAGGAAACATATCAGAGATAACATATCTCTGAGTGAATATAACATCTGATTTCAGGTTAACTATCGGACTGGGAAAGAGGAAGCCAAGTAATTAAGTATATAGCTATATGAATCTTCCCTGATTAAACAGTATGATACTATACATGGAGAAAGAGAGCATCAAATATAAAAAGCAGAGCTCATAGAGACAACACCAATACACACACACATAAAAATGCAGTACATGCTTGCTTACTAGCTCATGCACCTTTCTCACGACACACACAGAGAGGAGCAGGTCCACCCAGAGGTGCTCTGCTCAAGTGACCTACCCCTGACTGACAGGGCATTGTAAACAATAGTTAGGCCTAATATATTCTGAAAACTATCAAATAAAACAAGAGCTATAACTGTAGGCAGTACTGAGGCAGAGGTAAAATGACTTCGTTGACTTTAATAAATTTTGATGAAATTGCGTCTACCTACTGTCTTCCCTACCTCAACTATTATACACATTCATCAATATAGGTAGGTAGCTATGCATTCTCAGCAGAAACTAAATAAATGAATAATGCACAGATTGCTAGAGTTTGAACTAAGATACAAAAGCAAGAAAAGGCAACATTCTTTTCCAGTTCTGCTACTGGACTGCCGGAGTTTTATTCCGGCACTCACAGTCAAAATCATTATAGGAGCAATGCCTTCATGATTATGAATATCTTGGTACGAACCTCGGCAAGAATATGTAAAAATAAAGCTATGCACTTTCACTACTGTCCTGTTTCATAAGTATGGGATTTCCACAAATGCACGCAGAGTTCAATAAAAGTTCAGCAATCTAACTATAGGTAAATCTACAGAGTCAATCATTTCCCGAAATTAGAGAACTGGCCACCTCACATGAATTATCGTTGATGCAGCGGCGATATAAGTCGAACGAAAAAACTTTTTAGTGCGTGGGTTCCCAAGAGGTTGCCTCGTGTTCAGGCGACATACAAACAATCAGTGATCTATTTCCAACATTTTCATCGAGTAGAATAAAAAACTATCGTGTCAATTGAGTGCAATCATCTCAGCAATTGCAAGTACTTTTGGAGCATGTCTCTGAACGTCCTCGAAGAGGCACTGAGCTATCACATCTTCCGCAATTTAAGCCATGTACTTTTGTATATCATTGGAAAGCTTGTTACCAGTGCTTTCACTTTATAGCTAAGATTTTTCTCAATAAGCAGTCTAAGTAGTGAAAGAACTTCTAATAGCGTCCTTTGCACGGATACCTTTTGGTGAAGTGGTAGCTTTCAAATTCTCCCAACTTCACGCGAAAAACACGTGGCCCGGCCATTGTTCTCGATTTGAATAGAATTTGAATAGAGATTAATGCGACTCGCTGTGCGTTTGCCTTCCAGGGTTTTAAATTCCTTGGATGTACACCACAGAAAAACGTACTGAAATGAACATTGAACTAGGGGGAGGGCAGAGTGACCTTCCTATCAGCTTTGTCTCAATACTTTTGTCAAGGATTGTAGATAAGTCGTTTCCTTCGTTCAGAACATCACACGGCAATTCACGCCACAGACTAGAGAAGCGGGAATCGACTAGAACATATTGGTATCTGCACGGCAGAAACCCGCCGTCCACATTGAACAATGGACTTGAAAACGTTTATCAAAATTCGAAGTTTTATTAGGGGTACGAGTTTCAACTGGTGATAGTGCGACTTCTGTTATGCTTATTTTCATGAGAACACCCGCTTTGCTGCTTGTATTGTCTCTGATTAACAATAAGAACTGCAATGCTGAGTGTGCGCTCCCGGATATACATATGTGCCAATGTGTTCTAGTCGTTTTCCCGGTTATCGCTGACTCGGTGTTCTTGTTGTGGCTGCGTGGAGAGCATAAAGACTGAGGAAGAAAACAACTAATTCTGGTCTAGAAAAACTACCTCGCTTCTCTACACGGAAATAGGGCTGTAGCCTCAGTATAGAGAAAAGTTGACAGGCAATTCGAGGCATTCATAGGCATGTGAGAAAATATCCTAACTTGCTTTATGTCACATAAAAACATAAAAACGTTAGACATAAATAAATAGTTTCCGTTGCACTAACTATTAATCTCAGTGTTATGATCTGTTGTGTTATTGCTTTATTTAGATGCTAGTATTCTGATTGGAATAAAGCCTTTCCTAAGGTTGTTCGTGATTCAGTCTCTTATCTTTAATTGCAGAGGGTTTGTGGTGTTATCATTCAGCACAATTTGTATCCAATCTGTAAAATGCCTAAGATTCTCAAGCCTTCCCGTCTTGATCTTCATCACAACTCTGCAGATACTGCGAGAGAATGGAAGTACTGGAAGAGAACATTTCAGAATTTTTGAACAATGTGGGGGAAATGCTCTTGATAAGTTTCACTCTGTTGTTAATTTTGTATCTGCTACTGTATTTGAGTATATTGAGGAGTGCTCGAACTATGATGCTGTAATAGAGACTCTTGATGGCCTATACTTGAAAGTTCCAAACGAAATCTTTGCTCGGCATCAGCCATTCACTCGACGACAAGATCCTTCTGCGTCTTTAGAGAATTTTCCTCAAAGTCTGAGGAACCTGAGTAAGTACTGTAATTACAGGAATGTACCTGCTGATCAGTACCGAGAAGAACAAATAAGAGACGCTTTCATCAATGGAATTTCTTGTAACTATTCGACAACGTTTACTTGAAAACGGTACCCTAGATTTAAAGTCAGCTTTTGACAAAGCACGCGCACTTTATGTTGCTCAGCGTAATGAAGATGTTAATCATCCTGTCCAGGCTTCTAATTGTGAAAACGTAGTTGCTGTTGTTAAAACAAAAGAACGCGCAGATGAATCAGTAGCTGTAGCAGCTATCTCTGGTCCTCCCATCCAGAAGAAGTGCCAGTTTTGTGGTAATCCAATACACAATTGGCGTTATTGCCTTGCTCGCAATGTTACATGTCATTTATGTGGAAAGAGTAGCAATTTTTTAAAGGTTTGCCGTTCTCACAACCTTTCTACTGGTACAACAGCTGCAGTCTACGACAAACCCACGTGCTGAGTTTTGCCTCGTGACTGTCCTACTAGCTTGCTACATGCTGTTGTCCCTGTAAATATCCATGGCAGAACATTCTCAGCTCTTGTTGATTCATGTACTTCAAACAATTTTGTGAGTTTAGCGGTTGTCAAGTTACTGTGGTTATAGTATACTTCTTGGCAGAAGACTGTGTATTGAATCAAAGTATTTGGACTGTGTGATGTAGATATTCAGTTGAATGGAAATCTGCATCCTTGTGTTCATTTAGGAATTTTAGAGCATCTCTGCAGCGATGTAATTCTTGGATATGATTTTCAAAAGATATAAGAACGTTATATTTGAATATGGTGATCTAAAAGAAGATTTAGTTATTCCTGGTCAAAAATCAGCATGTGCTGTAGTAGCTGCTAAGGTAACCATACTACACCTTCCCTATTTCCAAGTATTTCTAGTAACATTAAACCTGTTGTGACAAAATCCAGGCGCTTTAGTAGTGATGACCAAAAGTTCATTGATACAGAAGTCTCTCGTCTACTATCAGAAGGTACTATAGAGCCATGTTCTTCTCCTTTGAGAGCTCAAGTTGCAGTTGCCAAAGATCCACTTAAATACCACATGAAGAAATTGTGTGTTGATTATTCACAAACTGTAAACTTGTGCACTAGTGCACACTTGATTTGAAAAGTGCCTGTCATCAGATGATCATCATTGAGACTAAAAAGAAGTTTACAGCTTTTGAAGCAAACCTGAAACTCTACCAATTCTGTCGTATTCCATTTGGGGTAACTAACGGAGTAGCAATGTTCCAGAGATCCATGGATCAGTTCGTTGAACTTGAAAACCTCACCGATGCATTTCACTATCTTGACAATATCACTATTGGAGGAAACGATCAAAAACACCATCATGGAATTTGTAAAAAGTTCTGGAAGCTGCAGCTCGATGGGGGCTAACCTTAGATGATTAAAAACGGTTATGCTAGGACTTCCATTAATCCTATTTAGCCCGTCATATTGATCCCCCCCCCCTCGATTTTTTTTAAATATCACAAAAACGGTAAAACCTGCGAACCTGAAATTTTTTGACTTTTAGTTTGCATATATAAGACATGTTTGACAGGCATTTTGAACCATATCAGGCATTTCGTTTGGATAGGGCGGCTTACTTATCGAAACATTTTTTCGAATTTTTGGTTTCTTTCTTCCATAAAATTTGGCTCACGCATCCAGATAACCTGAAACTTCTCCGAAATGCAGTATGTTTATAACGCTTTATGATAGAAAAGTGTGGGCACTTTAGGACCCTGCCACTACCTTTTAGGTAAAGTATACATGGCTTTTACAGCTAAAACGTAAAGAAGAAAGGTGTGGCTATAATCCTGCCAAGTGTGGAGGCTTCATCCCTATTGTAGTAGCAGCAACTTTGTGCCAAAGAAAACGTATTGGTTTCCGCATGGATAACATGGTTGTTGTGCAATGTCTGAATAAAGGTTGTGCTAAGGACCCCCATCTTTCTAACGTTTCGCGTTTTGCGTAGCTTTCTTTGTCTTCCAACGAACCTTTTGACCAGTCCAGACTTTCGTCAATTGAAGATATCACATTCGATTCATTCGTCAATCCATCCTGCCTCAGCATCAATATAAAATCATCAAAAGCAGACCCTTTTCGACAAGGAATTTCCCTGTACTTAGGAAAAACCAACAAAGATCTATGCCCAGTAGAGGCTATGGCGGCCTATTTATCACTGAGAGGTCCCACACCAGATCTGCTATTCATTCACGAAGATGGCTCCCCGCTCACTCGACTTGACACACTCAAAGAAGTGTTAACCATCAAGCTGGGCTCTCAGGTAACTTTAACGCGCATAGCTTTAGAATAGGTGCAGCCACAACAGCATCAGCCGTGGGTATTCCAGATCACCTCATCACATGTTTCAACTCTACATCCGCACCAGTGGCCGACCATGGGCTGTTACAACCTGATCATTGGCTGGCTAACAGGAGGTCTGTCAACCCCTCCCACCCTGTTTAGTTGACCGTATTTGTCTGGAAGTCTTTGTACGGTGTTCGTTTCTTTTCTCCTTTAGAATTTGCGAATTTAGTGGTTTTTTTTAGTGTTTAGTGTTTGTGCTCCTCAGGATGGATTTTGAGTGTGCATTTCTTTCATGTTCACAAGGATCAGAGTGTTCTAGGAAACTGCCCACAGATCTTTGAAGTTCTATTTTTTCCTGCACACCGTGCATCTGCCAGGCACGCTATGTTCTTCAGAAGATGAGTGGAGCGGTGTAAAAACAGATGTGGTCGCCAAGCAGTAGCTCGTTCCAATTACAAATCTCTCTGATAGAGGAATAGGGCTCTGTCATGAACGGGCCAATACTCACTTCCACTATTATTGTTATGATTACGTTAATCAATTTTAGTAGGAGATGGGTTCTGCCATCAACGGACTATGCTCACTCTTACTACAGGGCAAATTGTGGTTGGGTCAGGATAGAGAAGTTGGGGCTCTCCCATGAACGGGCCAAGGCTCACTCCCACTATTCAATGTCGCTAGAGGAGTTAGGGTTCTGCCATGAGCAGATTATAACTCTCTCCCACTGCTCTTCTCTAATCTGACAAAACGTGACAGAGGAGTTGTAGGGCATGTATTCCATGATGATTTTGATTCTTCATTCATAAGGTGTTGAGTGCTACTAAGTGGAGAATACATGAATAATACGGTTTGTGCATTGAAAAAATGGCGGTATTCTGGCCTTGCCTGCCATGTACTCACTTGCTTTTGATAAGTTTGAAGGCAATTGGCACTGTGCAGTTGTTTTTGTGAAGGTTTAAAGTAAAGCGTACATCATCCATTAGCGAGCTAAGTACTTGAATAGCATGGGTTTTTCATGAAATGGGAGACTATAATTGTACCGCACCTTTCATCTTTAGCTATAGATGCTTAGATATATACCTGAAATATATCGTTGGTCAGTAAGCCTGTGCAGATCAGTCATGATGCATCCCTACACTAGGGGGCCGGATTTCGTCTTTTTCACTCATCGATCGATGCAGAAGGTGGGGCTGCACGCTTTTCACCCGTTTTTCGTGACTGTTTATGCTTTTTGGTAGTGAATGCCGTAGCCTAAGTTTTATTTCCCATTTGTGAGTCGATTGTGCAAGGGGATTGTGATAGCGCTTTGAGTCCAAAAAAGATTCTCCCAACATTTTGACTAATCGTTCACTCGAATCTCTTGCTGTACCTCATCCGTGCATGTTGAAATCGCTGTCTAAATCTCATTGCACTCCCAAGAGACTAGTTTGAAAGGTGTAGTAGTTGTGTGCGCATTGGAAAATTGTAAAACATGTTGCGGGTGGAGAAACGGAACGATTTATCTTTAAAATTATGTAAAATTGACAAAATCTCAAAAACCGCACCTCACAAAATCTATAACTGATGGAATTCAAAAACTACCAAAGCCCCATTTTTAGTTCATTGTACCCCTAAAAGATTGTTTCAGCGTACAGTGTATATTTCATGATCAAACAGGTAATTCCGGGAAGGTTTCGGAATCCGTCTCCTGGTAGTACTCAAGCCCAAAAAGCCCTGTATATACAGGCTAACACCCGCCAAGAGTGCGTGCTGTACACGTATTATCAAGAAAAGTCTTGAATTAGCGGAGTTAGGCAGAATTCATCAAAAGATAGAGCTTTTTTAAAAAACCTCTCATTGCGTGTTTTGTCGTGTTCATATTGGGAAAACTTGATACTGCAAGTTATCTGAATCTCAAACTAAGCCGTTTTTGATCGAGTCCGAAAGGGTTTGAGAAAACAAGAAAGGTAAGAACTGATTCCCACGGGAATGCATGCTAAATAGTAGAACTTAATTCAGGAACTATTTTTGACTTTTCAGTAAGGAAAGGTGCTCCCTGATATCATTTATAGGTATAAACAGGGACTTATGCATCCGTGGTATAACCAGCGAAATACGTAATATATTTGCATATCAGTGAATCAATCTACCCCTAGTGTCCATACAAGGTTTTCTCGAGTGACTGGTATCAACACCCAGTTTAGTGGAGCAGGCACTTGCAGCTGCTAACAACGGGCTGAAAAATTAAAATCAATGGCCCGATATGCAGGAAATTTCGGCTGGCGCCATTAAAGTGCCAGTAACGTCACCGAAACATCATTCGCGTGTCTTTCAGACTTTCATACTCTGATTTCCAGCTGTGCCAGGAAATGCCCCAAGGTGTGTTGACTTTCTTATATTCGTATCTCCCATTGAGATTAGTAAATAGGCAGCTGGTGAACCACCATCCACTAAAATACGACCTCGCACAAGATTCGTCCTCTCTAGCATCATTATCCATATCAGGAGTAGAAAAGAACGTCTCGTTGTGGTGTGAGAGACTTTCTCCAATATTTCCGGTATACCCTGCTACAGTCAGCTTGTATTTAGGAGGTGCGATGCTGAATAAGCTATACTTTGCATATCCTTTAACATCATCATAATCGACCAAGTCAATTCTCAGCTCGTGGGTTGAGCGCTGTTTCAAAATAGCCATCATTACATCGAAGCCAAGCCAATGCTCTTTGGAAACATCTCCAAAACCGGCTTGGTATTCATTCCAGTTCCTATAAAAATTTAACTTGCCATCATATCGGCGTTGAAACACGATCCATCCGCCTCCGTCAACATCCATTACACAGTAAACAGGGACAGAACCCACACTGTCCAGGAACACATGGTATACTCCACTCCTCCGTGCACCAGCTTGGAACCAACTACGACAGTCCGGGTGAGTAGAGTGCACGTAGTTCACGTAATGCGTACATGAAGGATTCACTTGAAGATCGCCTGCGTTCACATAATATTCCTGAAAAAGACAGCATAGGCCTACATCATTTCTCATGTCGGCAGACTTGCATTTTTCCTGCTGCATACAGGATGAGAGACATTCCACTGTCGATATCTGTGTTATCTGTGCAAACGGTGTATTTCTACTGCACGATCCATTGGTAACATGAAAAAGGCGTGATACTGTAACTGAATCAGCCAGCATTGATGGCGCGTAACAAAACGCGACAAACAAAGTTATAGCATTCGGGATTTTCATGAGTGCACGTACCAATAATCGACCTAAAATTCTATGTCTATACCTCGCGTATCTCCTAAGCCAGAATGGAATACACAAACTTGCATCGTAACTCTGGCAGCTCTGTGAGACTTTCAATTTTAATGAGCATGGTGATGATGTTAGTGGAAAGACGGGGGTGAAGGCAGTGATCCATTTTAACAAAACTGTACTTCGCTATTCATCGTCTTCTTGTGAGTCAGAATTCACTTTTTTCTTGCAAGAAACCAGACAAGACACTCGACCATATGTAGCCTTTTAGTAAAGGCCGCTAAGTAGACGGCAAAGGATCCTGTAACCATGAAAAAACGGGATTGTGAACATCTCTCCAATTTTTTCGCAACTCGTCACCATACAATTCGTTGTGGGATGTCCAGGGGTCAATCAACACTGTTATGGCGGCTGAAATTTCTTTAAAAGGTAATTTTAATGTCAACAGTGCTGACTTCATTATCTGCTGATCACTTTCTCTTGAAGGCGTTGTTTTTGTTGCATTAATTTGTATATGTCCCCCCGGGAGATCCCCAAAAGAATTAATTGATTGCTATTTGTAAAATGACCTATCGACCGTGAAAGCAGGGTGAATGCTACCATGCTACTAAGTTACACACGTTTAACTGTGGTTCTTGATGTTTTTGTTTTGTACAAAATTGAATTTTTATTCCCATTTTTTTGTTGTGTAGTGCATAACATACGAAGATTTTTTATACATGGTGTGCCAGCTCACAACCTTTATGCGTTCGACCATTATCCTTACCTACGGTTCTCACAGCAAGTTCTTACAGCCTCTACTTGGTATTGTATACAAAAACTCTGTGCAAATTTGCATTGAACTGATTCGGTACAGTTCATTCATTTAGTAGACAGGAAATCTAAGCTGCATTATTCATACATTTCGTGCCAGCCAAATTCCAAGCAAACAATTTGTTTCACTTATTGTTACGTCGTTGGGCATATAATCAGTTTAGATTTATTTGTGGCAGTCTTTTAATAAGTAGTTTATCACAGTATTTTACGTGGTTGATGGTTTCTACTCGAAGTGCCCTGTTGTGCGAACGTGTCTTCATACAAAATATAGATGTGGCAGTTTTCCAGTTTTCATATGATTTATTTCATAGGCTATGTAGTGCCGTAAACAAAATACGTGCTCTATGTTTTAATTTTTACAATAAAGTTCGGGTCTAAACGGAGCCAGAAACATTAAATGTTTAACGCTATCCGCAGCGAAGGAAATTAAATTAAAATTAAATTTTTTGAAATATATTTTTAACGACTATAGCCAGAGTCATGAAACTTTGTGACTTGTACCAGAATTTATCCAAGAGTATAAATTGTGATGTTACCCGCAAAGCGCGATGGCTTCATTGCCGTAGTGCACTAGGCTACATTTTACATCCCAAAGGAGCTGTTTTCAGCGAAAATGGCAGAAACTAATATTGATAGAGTAAATGCCAGAAAACTCCTTTATTTCGAACTGAAACGCGATTATCGACAATGGACATTTTTCGGCACATTTTTTAAGCATGTGACGTCATTTTGATGACTTCAGCAAGAATTGAATAACGTCATTGAAAAAATATTTAAGCCAAATTACTTGTATCATGACATACTTAATAACCGTCAGGTTTCATGAACACCGGTTAAGCCATTCTGAATAGAGGAGGCCCTCCACCCTCCTGGGCCACCACCGCAAATACGACTCTGTTGTGGATAAGATTAACTGAAACAAAATTAGGGTTGGGAGAAAAAAGAGAACTTTTTACCTCGTCGTGAAGGACGAAAAGTCATTTTAAAGGTGTGTCCTGTTATGTTTTATATATGTTTATATACATGTTTCACTGTCGCTGGTTGTTACCGTCTTTATAATGTTTATATACATGTTTCACTGTCGCTGGTTGTTACCGTCTTTATAATGATAGTAAAGATAAAGAAAAGAAACATGTTTCACTGTCGCTGGTTGTTACCGTCTTTGTAGTGATTATATACATGTTTCACTGTCGTTTGTTGTTTTTTTGGTAGGGGAGAGTAGGAGAAAATGTAGATTTCTGTCAAATCAACAACGGTAGGTGGAATTCAAGTGATTTCATCGAAAGCGAAATATCAAATTAGTCGTTGCGTGGCTGAGGTGAACGCTACGTGGCTCCAATTCACATAAACATATCCATGTGCTCTTGAGAGAAGTTCTGTAAATATACTCTACTGATGCATGCAGTAGATGGGATCAGTTTTGTTTCGCGTGAGTTGCAAAGGCCAGCATGACACTCAGTGATGACTATGCCTAGTTAGCGAATCAATCAGTTTATCAGCTGATGCCAGATTCAAATTCTCTGTATCAGCAGAGAAATTATTCAGAATAAATGCTACCAATACAATTTCTCGTAACAATCTTGCTTATGCAAATTCGTACTGATAGCAGTGCATTTTCGTATAGTCATTTTTAAGATGCAGATTGCTTTGCTCAGTTTAGAATTGCTCTTCAGTATCCGTGTTTTGTATATCAAGATAAAGTATCCAAATGCTGGGAATAAATAATGAAATTTGACACAAAATCTCTCAAACCCGCATTAAATTTTTTGTACCGCAAACATGTCGTGATTGTTAAAGCGTAAACCAATTTATGCCAATTTCACTGAAATTTCGCATAAGCTTCCCCCCTAGTTCTTCAGCTAACTTTGTGTTTTGCGTAGTAACTAAATCAGCTGAATCGTGTTTATTCTGCGGTACTGTCAGCAATCTTTGCAAAGCTCCCAGCTATTAGTCCATTGATGCAAGCAATGTTTAACAAATATTACTAGAAAATGCAATCCTTTAACTGCGTAGAATTCATAACTTTATGAAAGTGTTTTCAACAGATGGAGGAAAACTCGTTTCGTCATTTGATCATATCTAATGCACACGTGTCTAATGGCATTCGTATCTCGTTCAACCAGGACATATGTTATATAATATGACTGCAAGATAAATGACTGAATATTTCGTTTTCATGTGCGCCCCTCCCAAATCATTCAAATTCTGCACTTTGTAAAACGAATGACACCCATACCCAATGACCGTACGCACATTATTCAAATCAAATATGCTTTCTATTCTCATGCCTAACGTCTGAATTCCTGTTTTCATAGGAGTTTGGTTCTACGCCCTTTTTTTAAGCATCAGTAAATTTTGGCTCAGCCGAATGAATATTAAGAACACATCCTCAGTGACTATCTTTACAGCTCAATTCGAGGATTTTCTCAGTGTTTCTAGGCAAAGCATCAGAAAGTGCATGAAACTGTCAATTGATTTGAGCCACACAAGGTTGCTCTGCGAGTTTCGTAAAGACTTAAAAAAATTTTTTTTTCTTAGAGTTCAGTGATTTTTCGACCTCCTGCCGCACTGAACATGTTAAGCTATAGTTGTTTTCTTTATATACCTCCAGAGCTATACATATCTCTGATACCAAAGTTTCAAACAACAGCAAAGAACATCACACTCTCTCTGCAACTGTCAGTTTCTTGCAGCACCCTATAGGTAAGCGGTCATCAGGCACACTAAACCTACAAGCCATACAGAAAGGACTCTACAAAATAGACTACACTCATTGAATGGCAATTACAAAGATCAGTAGATTGCTGTCAATCACCATCAAGTGGAAAACTCTTTAGCCCTTTGAAGTTCTTAAGATGGATTCCCACCTGAGCGAAAGTCGCAGCGAAATGAGCCGCGAAGCGAATTTTGTCGCTTTGACGCATGCGCAGTAATTGAAATGTGCGCTGCACGTGTCGTCGCGGCGAAAAAAATAGTTGCAGCCCATTCAACTTTTTTGAAGCGAAATTTTTGGCTGCGGCGAAAGTTTCGCTTTGCCGCAACATTTGCTCAAGTGGAAATTCGGCTTTAAGTAGGTATTTGTTCTCATGCCTACATTTAGAAATTAGTTCTGACCATTTGTTCAGCAGCTTAGAATCTGAAATGCTATGTGATACTTCTCTGTCAAAGAAAGAGAGCATCTCCTGGAGAACCATTAACGTAAGAACAAGCATGGTCAGTACTGGACCATAGCGTTGCTGTCTCTTTCGGTCCAGATATAATCTGAAAGGGAAGTGGCGCTTCTTTTGCTAGGATGTTTGAAGGAGTTCTTGTGATTGTAACACATACCACAACACTCGTCCAGGATAGGGAACAGTTTATTTTCCGTATTTGACTGTTCTCTGGATGTGCACTAATAATATTCGTTGTATCATAGCATTTCCATTGGAATATATCACTCATAAATGCAAGGTATAGTCCTAGCTTTGTGTTGAAAATTTCGATAGGTAAAACTCTAATAAGTACCCCAGTTTTACAAAAGACTGGCATATGAAGATCTGTAGTCCTTATAGACTATCAGAAATGCCTGTTCTTTTCAGGGGCGGATCCAGGGAAAAATCTGACCGATGCGCAAAATGTTTTCAACAGCGGAGCTCAACCCAGCTACAGAAGCTGATCAGGCCGTAGAACTATTTTAGCACGAATTGCATATAGTTTGTTTGATGTACCTAATCGTAGCTTCTACTATTAGTTTGTTTGAAACAGAGTTATACACATTACTTCCGTAC
>JAOBRC010365349.1:0-12695 GCA_027575255.1 Scolionema suvaense
AAGAATATTTCAAAATCTGTTCATTACTTTTTTGTGATTTTTGGTGTGAAACTACAGGGCAATAGTAGTTAT
The DNA here is from genome assembly GCA_027575255.1 of Scolionema suvaense. Lineage (NCBI taxonomy): Eukaryota > Metazoa > Cnidaria > Hydrozoa > Limnomedusae > Olindiidae > Scolionema > Scolionema suvaense. The sequence goes on from JAOBRC010365349.1 coordinate 73, forward strand.
GCTGAAGACCGTGTGTCATATCTGGGAAAACTCTTGTTCGGCTTGCAGGTGGCAATTTATAACCTCCAAAAAAGGCCTTTTTCATGTTTTTTTCCGAATAAGTCGAAAACTGTTCATCCGCTTTCTGTTATTTTTGTTATGAATATTAGGGACAACACTACGCATGTTTTGAAGCAGATGCCATGTCTCCTGAAAATGTCGTTTGGCTTGCAGGTGGCAATTTAGGTCCGAAAACGGCGATTTTCAGAGTTTTTTCCACGTATTTTATGAATGGTTAATCTGTTTATTGTTGTTTTTGGTATGAATATTTGAGGCAACTTTATGCATGTTATGAACCATTTGCCATGCCTCTGGACAATCTCGTTTGGCTTACAGGTGGCAATTTATGCCAAAACATGGTGTTTTTCGGGGTTTTTTTTCCAAGTAAGTCAAAAACTGTTCATCCCATTGTTGCCATTTTTGGTGTGACTATTAGGGGCAACTCTAAGCATGTTTTTAACCAGATGCCATGTCTCCTGAAAATCTCGTTTGGTTTGCGGGTGGCAATTTAGGTTCGAAAATGGTGATTTTTCATGGTTTTTGATCCAAAGATGTCAAAAACTGTTGATCTGATTCTTGTCATTTTTGGTTTGAATGTTGGGGGCAAATCCATGCATGTTTTGAACCATATGCTATGTCTCCTGACGATCTTGTTTGGCTTGCAGGTGGCAATTTACACCCAAAAATGGTTGTTTTCAGGGTTTGGTTTGAGTTTTCATTTTTGACGAGGATCTTAGGGCAACAAATCATACGGCATGACGCATGCTTCATATCTTGGGAATATGTTATTTTTCAGCATGCGGGTGGCAATTTATTTCAATAATGGCTGTTTTAGGGTTTTTTCATAATGTTTCAAGAACACTTCATGGTGTTTTTGTGATTTATGGTGCAAATTCTATGGCTTACGTGTTATTCTCTTCTTTGATATGACGCGTAGATTATCAGTTAAGTTTGCGGGAGTCCACTAATTATGTGACTTGTTGGTATTGGGGAGCTGCAGAAAATTTAAATTTCAATCTAATCAACGATGACTGGTGGATTTCAAGTGGTCTTGTAGAAAACTATTAATCTTATTAGTTGTTGCATGGAGGATACAGTGAATTTTGACTATGTAGACACCAAGTGCCTCCAAACCAGAGAAATATCGATGTGCTCTGGAGTGTATCATGTAACTACATTGATGCATTGATGTATAAGTGATCAGTTTTTTCTGCCTACATTGCATACACCAGCATGGCATTTAGTGACAACTAGTCCTTGGATTAATATTGTAGAGTTGGTGACGATTTTGTTGGTGTGATAGTAAAGGGAACATGGGCAAAATTGTGACAGTGGCTACTAGGTAATTCAACCTCGGCCAAACAGTTATTAAGATGATGACGACACAGCTTGCATGCCTCCATCGATCTTGATGGGCGAGACGGAGTAACCTGATACACCTTTTCACAGTCTCGTTATTTGATCAACTTGATTTGAAGCTGACCTGTCTAGCCACTTGTGAGTGGCAGATCTGTTCCACCGACAGAGGTAACTAAATCGTTAGCAAGCCAAGTGCATCGCAGAGACAAGAATCAGTAACGTTTTGGTGATTAGAAATAGCACTTTATGTCCTCCAAAGACTTCCTGTTGGCCATATAATGACGCTGCCAATGATTCATCACAGTGCACTAGAGATGCGTTTCATTCTATAATGTTTTGTTTACCTCCGAAAAGAGCGAAGTCTAGGATAGGACTGTCACTGTGGAAAGGTGCATTGAAAAGATGCAGAAATTGTTTCGAAACAGAGTTGTAATGATATTTTAAGTCATTGCACTATAGGTTTATATCTGCAGCTTCTCCTTTGTCAGCTGTGAAGGTTCACTTGTAAGATTGCATCAGTTGGTATATAATTTGAACCCATTTGTGATCATCTCAGACTATGATGGATTTATGACAAGCATGTCGAATGTGCACATTAGGTAGTATATCTTTAATGAATACACAAATATTACAACTATATAATGCGCAAGAGTAGGCGCAAACTGTTTCTTGTTTGTAGGCTGTGTTGAAGTTCTCAGTATATGTAGCTGATCTCATTGGTTGTCCTCTTTCACACACGATGGATATGTACAGTGACATAGAGGTTGTTTCGATGCAACAACTTTTTGACTGACCAATTTCAAACCTGGTGCACACTGGACCCGCATCGGTGGGCACAGGCTATTGCACATCACTTGACCATCTTTACAGCGACAGCGCCCACTGCAGGTGCTGTCTACGAAATTTTCGCCATTCTTGTACAGTGTTCCTCTGTGCATGCATCCACCCATGTTTGAAAAAGCTGCAAATGAAAAATAATTAACACATTTTGTACTAGCAGCAGTGCTCAAAGTTTGAAAGCCGCCTGTGGACTGGTGAGCTTTGACTTCAACTGTTGCAAGCTGATAAACCGTTTTTGTGTGAAGTATTTTGACTAAAATACCTTTCATTTTGATGTGTGGCCGAGTTTGCTGGTGCTAAGTGATGACTTTTTCCTGAGAGATTTTGTTTTAGAATTTTTTTGTATTTCACTTTAGTACTGAGTGAGATTCAAAATTTAGGAACCTCCTAAGAATCTTTGCAGCGCCAATTTTGCTGAAAAGTTTTAGGAACTTTGTGCCCTGAGCGAAATCCCCAGTGTCTTATGAGAAAAATGGGTATAAACGGCCTGAAACTGCGTTGTTTATAACAGTATGTTTTGTATATTGTAAATAAACGGCCTGAAAATAGTTCGCGATTATACGCAATTGTGATTTATTTTCAGGCAGTTTATACACAATTTTTCCCTATTTATACATATATATATATATCCATTATAATTATCTCCATATCCATGTTAAAGATATATCCATATCGATTATATCCACTATAAATATCTTACTTTAGCTGATGCCAGGAGCAGTTTAGAAGCTGTTTCCTACTGAAAGTTTGTTCTGAGTAATACCAAATCAGATCTTAGGGTTGGTCTCTTGGTTTCTTATTTTTCAGACTTATCAGAAGAGTTATCAGTAACTGTTTGGTTGATTATACTATGGTTCAATATAGATTCAATGTTATAGAAGGGTTCAATTGATACATATAATCAATAACTACAGTAGAGAATCTTAGTACCAAAAACAAGATTTCATTTCATGTTGTATTCGATTGTATTCTGCATTCCTTCTATTGTACACAATGTACGAAGACATCTTTTGAGAAGAGCATTTAACCTTTCATTCAATTTCTTTTGCTGATCAGTAGCGCAGAATGAACTTTATGTTGGTGTCGCCTTAGTTTGTTCTAAGCAGATCAGGATGTTATTGTTAATAGTGAGGTTCCGCGGATCACTTCCGGGGCAGCGATGTTGACGTCATTCAAACATTGCGCCAGATTTCATGAACGTTGTACTTTCGCCAAATTTCACGAACATTGTGCTTGATTTTCGCGACGTTGTTTTAAAAATCTACATTGTGGAAAGGAGAGAGCGGCAGAGTTTCCCTGGAGCAATCAAATGAAAGTGCAACTTTCGAACATGCTTACGCAACGCCCCCGTCACAGATTTAACTTTCGAAACCTCACTAATTGCTATTACATGGTGTGCATGGCAAGTGGCATAACAAATTGTGATTACCTGCTGTACATTTGGTGAACTTGCACAGACATTGCGTTCCTTTGACTGGCAGCATTATGGATTCCATCTTCATCTGTCTTCCACAAGTAACTGTGTACTCTGGACACAACTCTGTGCAGTACAGTTTTCCATTGCTGCAATAACATTTTGATTTGCATCCGTCAACAAATGACTGTCGGCTGTGGTAGGTTTTGCCTTTGTATGTGCACGACTTGCCTATGAGTAAATAAATATTCAGAAATCAGTGACACTTTATTTAAGGGTACTGCAAACCCTCAGAAGTCATAAAAGTTGATAATCTTTATAGTCAAGTGTTACATGTATTTTAATGGCTTTTCAAAGTTTTTATTTATGACATGTGTTAATTGGATCAGGTGGCAAGCTGATGACAACATACGCTCTAACAAACCACATGTTTGCCACCTGCTGCAAAGCTGTGAACGGAAATGAGAAAAAAACAGTTTCGGTGTTTAAGAAGCTCTAAGTCCCCCCCCCCCCTAGTTTGTTTTTAGTGTACAAATTATACATCAATAATGGAAAGATCTCAATAGACGCTTCAAAACGGTGTCAGCATTTGTGCTGTTTTTAATTTGATCGAAAGTTATGAAGGATGAAAAATGTGTGATTTCATAACAAAATTTCCAAAAGTTTTCAAGCTATGACTTCCAATCGGAAAAAAATCTCGAAAAATGTTGACACTGTTTTGGAGGTACAACATGTACGTTTCACCTAAAGTTGGTTTGGTAAAAAAATATTAAGCATGGGGGCATGTAGAGCTCTGCAAAGGGCTATATCCTAGATTTCGAATACTCCTTTCGTTTACAGGTAACATGTGATGATTTATCTCAAAAACTGCATGATGTGAAGCAAGTGCCCTCCATTGATGCATTGAACATCATAAGACTTCTTGGGAACTTTGTTGAATCGAATTTACATGCTCTTGAATGAAGCACCATCTGAGCCTTTGCAGTATCCTTAATATAAATCTAGACATTTTGTTTGTGCAAGCAGAAATTTCTTGTTTTCCCCCATTTATCTTGAGTGTGTTGCTTGTGAAAGCAAATTTTTTCAAATTCCCAGAAAAGAAAGGATGAAGGTCTGAGTAATTGCTATGTACTACTTTATATACTATTTATTCATACTAAGTTTTGGTGTGCACTTACCAGTGATACATGCTTTCATCGTACAGGCCCAGGCTCCTGTTGGTGAGCAGGTGCTGTAAAAAGAAACATACATATACAAAGCATTCAGAATCATCTTGCATAGGAAGGAGACCTTTATAAATGTTGTTCAAATTAAGAGATGGGACGTTTATCTAGTGCCTATTTTAAATTTAGAGGGCAGTGTCCGACAAAGCAAGGAAAGGGCAGGTTTTGAGTCTGATTTTCTCCAAAATGCTCATAAAAGAAGCGTTACCTCAATCAAAAAGGGCTCTTTGATAGAACTTTAGGAAGGTCAGCGTCCGATATTTGGATGTTTATCTCTCTGAAACAGGCCTTGTTATCATTGGGTGTGGGAGAGATGGGGGCTTTTATTTCAAGACTTATGATAAAGCAGCAGCATAATAGTAATAGAGTATCTTTGTTTCCAGTTTGAGGCATTATGATTGATTTATGCATGCAATTATCTCGCACAACTCTTGATGTCAATTATTTCGCCCAACGAAGTGCTGTCTTTCATGAATGTTAGTAGATTATTCAATGCCCCATATATATCCTCATCATTCTGCCTTTTCATTCGTTGATTCAAACAATCCATTTAACCTATTGCTTGATATGTGAGTACCTCTAGATACACGATTGACAGTTTCTCTGGGTTGTATCCTGAGCATTTCGAACTTTATTCTCTTATCGATTTTTGTGCCCGTTTACTTTATTTAAAGAACCATATTTAAATAGTTTATTTTTATGATGTTTAGTTATACCAGCTTGTGGATCTGTAATTACACCATCTTTTTGGCAGGGTCCGAAAAGAGAATTCAGTTGGGAACTTAATGCTGTCTGTACTATTGGACTATCTGAAGTTTACTGTTGGTGGCCGTATCCTCCATTATCTCAGAATATTGTTTTACCCGAAGCAAACTATTGCTTCGTAAAAGAGTTATTAATTTGACACATTTTACAAACCACGTGTTGCACCCATCTGAGCTTTTGCGTGTGTCTCCAATGTTGTATAATCTGCCTTGATAATCACAGAGCTGGTTTTCCATTGGTGGCTGCACCATTATTTCTTGCAGATCAAGTGGTGGCGGTTGAACTTCAACAATTTCCGAAGTTCGTTTTGCGTCATTGTGACCGTTTTGGAGGACATCATCTAACTCTTGTTTGAAGAGAGCATCACTTTTATCACCTGAGGAGAAAAGCATAATCAGACCTTAAAGGAACACAATCACCTAATTTTTTATTTCCTTTTTGTAAAAGTCACCATGTAAAATTAGCATCCCAAACAATTTTTTTTATTAAATGTTCTACATTTCCTGCAAATTCCAGGTTTGTTATTTAGCCGGCATGACTCAGTAGAGTTCTTGGCAGAGGAAACGTATGCTTATCAGCTAATTGAAAGGATAGGCATATGTGATTATTAGGCGTTTTTAGACTGCAAGAAGTCAGACTTTTTAGCTATGACTGCCATCATAGGCATTGTAAGTCCTTAAAATGCACAATTAGCTAGGTCATTAAATAATCAACTATCGAAATACTTCTCCTGGCTGCAGATGAGGACAGTTGATAACAGTTATTGCTTCTGTAATGTATTGCGGGAAAATGGCCTAATTAGGGTATGATCGGTGATTGCTGCCGAGAGCCGAGAGAATTTTGACTGCAGAATAGAAATCTTCGAACCGAAAATCAGAATGACCTGAGACTTCTTACATATGATGAACCAATCATCTGCTTCCCATCGATCATGTAAAAATCTGAGAGACTGTGTTCCTTTAATTATGGGACCCTGAATGTGTCAGAATGTATTGCTAGGAATGTTACTATCCCAGGATTTCACGGAACTCCGTTACACTAGCTAGTGAATTTTATCCCATAAGGGAAATGAAAGGACTAAGAATTAAAACTATAATTGTGTGGACGTAATACCGGACCTCAATCGGCACAATTTGCAAAATTAAGTGCCACTAAGTCAACACGGTTCGCAGGATTTGCACATTAAGTGTTGTGGTATTCGATGGTGCTCAGTCTTTGACGGCAGGTGCAATGTTTTGCTGCCTTCTTTGCGACTGTGTAACACGACCTTGGGCAATTAGAGAGTACAGTTCATTTCACGGTGTGGTGAGCCGCTTTCGATCTGTTGAATATTTTCCTTAAACCATATATTTCAGGTTGGATTGTGCTTGTTTCTTTATAAAAGAAGCTATTTGGAAATATTTAAGCTACCGATATGGAAATATTGAATCAGTAGATTCCAGTTGCCTTAGCACCCGTAGGATATTTTTATGGTACTGTCAGTATGAATGTATGAAGTGCAGTAGGAGATTTCATTACCAGAGAATAAATCCAATACCGTAATGCCTCGAATAAGCGCTCCCCCTCAAATAAGTGCCCCCTTCAATAAGCCCTAACCCTGAAAGTGAAATTAGTAAATAAGTGCCCACCCTTCAAATATGCTGCCATCCTTCAACCTTCAGAAATGGGCGCTTTTTCAAATTTTTGGCAGGAATGTAATAGAAAAGTAAGCCAGAAAGTAATTTTTAATGAACGATACACATTGTTTTAGCTTTTATTCCTAGTTTGTTCTTTTTCATTGTGATAACATGGGAACTTTTTTCTTTCTTAAATTACTTCGTGTCTATTGATTACTGTAAGTGCCTACCTCAAATAAGCACCCACCCTGGATCCTTAAAAATAAAATAAGCACCTCAGTGCTTATTCAAGGCATTACCCATGGAAGATAATAAGCAGAGAAGATCTCTTCTGGAATGGCTGACTCTCAGCCAAACACCACGTCATCTTTCTTCTGAAATCATGCTCATATTCAAACGCTGATAGCTCGGGATTGTGTGCATCTTTTGACATGCGGTTTTTGCTGACTGCTCATCAATAGCGTTAATATGCAGAAATGTCCAAAATGGTAGCATGCAACTTTGTACCTAGGCCTGAAAATAGCCATTTCCTCAGTATCCACCTTGTGGGTATCAGGTACACTAGAGGCGAATTGTGCTCCTGCCCTGCGCGTATCAGGTAGTGAAAGGGTCAAGAGAAAATTATGGTAGAAAGTAAGTATATGTTTAAGAAATGCACTTATTTTAAGAGGCAGTCTAACATGAAATGCTTGTAGCAAGTTTCTAAAATATTGTACGTTTACTTACCTTTGGCAAGCAGTATAAATGAAGTTGCAATGATTACACTGAAGATGTACATTGTGTTTTTTTTACCTGCAAAAACAATGGTTTTTCAGAGATTAAGTGTTATTCAGGGTGGGTTTCCGGACATTTGATTCATGATAAGGTTATGCTGCTCACTCCTTTGTTGGTGCATGGTGAGTAGAAACGTCCCCACCGCTTTGAAAACTGAACCGCTAATATGCCGTCTTTTTTAAATAAGAAACTGGTTTATAAGAATTCGACTGGTATGGCCCCCCAAAAATTTAAGAAACTTTGACTACGAAAGAAAATAACAGGAACAAAGTTAACAAAGTTGTGAATTTGTCAACTAGAATTGTTCCTGTTTCATTCCCAACAGCGTCAAACCTGTTGACACTTTCTTGAAATCTGAACACATTGGAATCCCTATTGCAGCAGTTTTTATTTGATGTACAGTTCTATTATGACTGAAATGCATTGTTTAATTAGTTATGTTCTTCGCATCCTGTTCACATTTGAGAAGCCCAATCAGAAACTTTCTAGTTAAAATGTTAAGAAACTTTTGCTACTACCACCAATGCTTGGCTTCTTGTATAAGGGAACGTGTAGCAGAACGCCTAAATTTTTAAAGGCATAACCTTTCAATTCTGTAAAAAGTGAGTTTTTGTAAATGTGAAAACTGCATAATTGCAAAAATGAAAACAAAAGAAAGTTGACAACTTTGAGATGGTACGGTACTAATGAGCTCTTCAACTTGAGATTGTGTTCAGCTCTTTGTCTCCCTTTTTTGTAGTTCAGTGGTTGCAAGTTGCAAAGGAACTTAATCTTGACGAGATGCTGGAGTTAGAGCAAGTCATGCTTTTCTTGTGACTCTGATTAAGAAAGACAGGATGTTTATTGCATGACAGATTTCCAACTCTGTCTATTCACAAGTAGCAAGTTAAAAGAAACAACACCAAGAACAACAACAACAACAAAAATAGCTGTGTCCCTCTCACACTCAAAGAATATAATTTATGTTCAAATTTCATTGTTGTTTTCGTTGTCATTACAAAACAAAATATTCCCACAGTCTACCGTAAACTTCTCAAACTCAACCTCACTTTATCCTCTACCAGACTACACTGTGTCTCAACTTCTATGATCACTTGGACAGAGGTTATCTGTGGAATGTTGCTTACTTAACCATTTAATCCTTGGAAGACAGGTGCTATAGACTTACAATTTGTTGTGTTACTAGAGAAGTGAGCATTTACTACATTTTGGTGTTGCTGATGTGTTTTCATAAGGGCAGGCTTTTAAAGTTTTGGCCGGTGAATAGCTCTTGAAAGATTGTTGTCATTTTAACACCTATGTTTTTAGATAAATGTATGCTACATGTATGCATTATGTTTGGCATTACGAAATTGCAGAGATAATATAGAAGTATTCACAATTGGCTGTAAGTATTGAACCACATCTCAATTTGATTTTACCATTGGCCCTGATTGTTTGTTTTTTTAATTGGTTTTCTAAGCATGTCCTTGCAAAGGTGCATGCAAAAACTATTTTGCTACTGCAGAAAAATTTATAATACGTTGTGGATTATTTTGGATCCCTCATTTGCAAGACTTTTTAAAATTCACTGGGTCTACATTTTCCATTTTTTATTTTTATTTGAAGTCATTTTGACTGTACGCTCATTTCTGTTTATTCTTACAATGCCATCCTGAAATTCTTTCGGGTGGTCTCTCTTGCTTAAGAGTAGTTGCCTTATTCGTTCTCATGCAGACATTGCTGCTTTGTTGATGAATCTTAATTTGTATGAAAATTTTGCAGAGAATATTTGTTGAAGGCACAGATCTTACCTGTGTATGTGAATGGTTGATTGCTGCTGAGTTTGTTTTCCAGATTGTTGGTGATCCAGGCTTGGTAGTGAGAAACAGGAAGATCTGTCCACTCTGCACCCTTATATCAACTGCTTTTTAAATAATTCAATATTACTGTTTGCAGGAGTCTTGAATGCAGTTATTGGACCCTGTCCACACCTCTTTCCTAATGTGATTGCTTGATTGCTTGCCATGTTCTGTTTTCTGAACTGCTATAAAACTTTCAGAAAATGTGTTAACCCAATTATGGGTTTCCATTTCTGTCTGTTTTGCTCTTACACCTGTTGAACATAGGTGGGAATTGGAACTGGTCTAGCTATTATTGGATTATAGTTCTTGGGTTTGGAGAATTGCATATTTGATGGTCAGGAGAGCTGCACAAAATGCAGCACAATGCTGGACAAAAATGTTTTTGCATTTCATTTTTTTTGCTGTTGATATACAGTGGAGCAATAAAGTTAGGTGTGGATTCCCCTCCTGTACCCTCTAAAGTTATTGTATCTTATGTCAGGACAGTGTTGATGGCTGCATAGTTCTGAACAAACCTGAACAAAATGTTTACAATACATCCAAGTCATAGAAGATCTCCTTTTGTTTCTAGAATGAGACAAGTCAGAGGAGACTCTTGACCTCACTGTTTCTGTCCTGAGCTGCTGCTTTTCCTCCTGCATTCGTCCATACAAGTTCCATCCTGGTCATGTCTTTGTCATTTAAACTCTTTAGTTTGTTATGATTTGTGCTTTGGAAGATGGTTGCCATGCTTTGCTTTTCTGAGCTCAACTTTCCTTTTCCCCTTTCATCAACATGTTCAGCGACATGTTCTTTTTTGTAGTGCTTGCTTTCTGAATTCGACACTTGTTTTCAGTTCATATAATCCCCTTTATACCCTGAACAGGAAGCCTATCACGTGAAATTTTGGTATTACCAATCTATGGCATCTAACTTTCCTGGAAACATCCACTGGTTTTACTTTTTACTCCCAGTTTGCCTCAAATGGACCACGGATGAGGCTTACCCGCAGGGTGCTGTGAAAACTTGACGACATGCCTATGTAAAATACAATGGAGCTGTGTCAGACTGCTCCATCAAATATTTCATTACTTCTGAACCACTAATTAGGCCACGCATAATTAATTTCATGTTTGCTGGAACCCGACTGACCTCTAATTAAATCTGCCGACCGTACATTTTTTCCCCGAAATCTCGCATAAAATTTTATCAGTGCAGATATTGCCGACCATCCGACCAGCCCTCATGAAAAACACTGACCCTATTAAGGGGGAACTAAGGTCAAAAATGACATTTTATTAGATGATAGAGCTCAGTAAAAGAAGACTTCCAGTTTTTATTTCATGGTCAAAGCTTATGTAGTTTTGGAGATATCCTGTCCTAAAGTCCAGCAGCTACCATCTTGATTTTTGATGATGTCATACGGGTACATTGCTAAGCATCACTATTTCCTTAGTTACCCAATTGCTAAGTTTATTTTTTCAAATGGACCTACTACATATCATCACCTTTGTTAAAAAATGGAAGGGTGACTCCTTCACTGCTATTAAATCTTGAGTATTTTGGTTATGAAGTTTGGATAATTTGACTTGTACCAACATGACATCATGCATAATTAGTGGTAAGAGGTTAGCTACTCAACATTAGAAACTCGATATCTCCTGAACTATAGCAGCTTTTTTCATGAAATAGAAACTTTATGTCATATTTGCATGAGCTCTACCATCTACTAAAATTTTATTTTTGACCTTAGTTCCCCTTAAATTTATTCTCCATTGAGCATCGCAATCTGCGTTGTTAGATCGGTGTTAGCATGTGATGCGATTATCATCACATTTGCAAGACTGTCCACGCGAATTCGATTGCACACACCATATTCCATGTTGGCGTGCGATTAAGGTGCACACCATCGCACACGAAAAATCCCCTGTCTGCATGCCATTATAAAAAATGTTGAGCAGCGTTGTGCGCATTTTGAGCTTAATTGATAATTTTTAAGATTTTGCTAAACGCATGGCTTAAAATAACGTGAGCCCTAGGCCTAGTTGCTTCCATGAACTCCAGTTTGGCTAGTTCAACAGCTTCTGCGGCGATCTCCGCAGCTTCAGTGCCTATCTTTGTTTACGGCGGTGGACACATAACTCTGGTAATGAGAATAGATCAGCCTACAAAATTCTTGGTATGTGTGAAGGATAAGAATCCTATCACTGACCAGTACAAATTAAGTCATGTGCTGGCGATAATCAAATATCAGATAAGACAATAAAGGTCACGTGTGTTGAGAAGTCTCAGTCCATCAGGCAAGACTCGATTCACCAGTCGCTTTGCAGGGCCAGCAGATGGCACTGAGGCTAGCAAGGCAGATTTTATTAACGTCTGATGGCTGTAAACAACAAGTTGTTCAGCGTATGTGTTACGACCACCAGCAGAAGAAAAACTGCTGTTCTTTGCCAAAATAAATTTTTGATATTTTGGTCTTCGCTATGATTTTTTTTGGACATGTTTTATTAAAAGAAAAAATATTCCGACCGACCGACCCTACAAATTTTACCATTGTCGGGTTCCGGCAAACATGAAGTTAGTTATGCCCGGCCTTAGAATGGGCTGAAATTGTGAGGGAATGTGCAGGAGGAGTAAGTAATAAATGCTTAGATGATTTAGATTCAAAATTTCTGAACAGGGTTAGGAAAGGATCACGGCGATTCGGGCCCCATTCGAACGCTTAAGAAGCTTGGAAGTGGCTTTGCAAAACCATGACACCCAGTCTCGA
>JAOBRC010365460.1:0-12694 GCA_027575255.1 Scolionema suvaense
TACGAACAAAGAATTATGAGCTGGGAATGGAGTTGCACAAGACAAAATTAGGTAGATCATTACTTTTGTTAAGTCTGCTGTTCTATTTTTCTTGGCACATTCACTAATGGAGCCCTCCTTTGCAAACTATTTGTGACTACCACGCCCAAAATGTTTTTGGTTTTATCATCTTTCTTCAAGTATCATATTTTACAGATCTTTATCTCTTGTGAATGAAGTGACATTTGTTGCAGTTGCACAACAATACAATTGCCAGTTGTTATGTTGATGAATGAAGGAATAGTAGTTAGATGTAAAGTTAAGCAGGCTTGGTTGGCTGCACTTGACCTCCGAAATTTGGCAACCCCTCCAAATAGTCCCACCGCATTTCAATCGCAATTCACGCACTCTGAAATTTGCACTATTTTTGAATTCATGCACCCATCCACTGCGGGAAATTCAGAATACTGCGAATTTTGCAACAAGTAAGGTGCATTTTGATTTCTTTTTGTCCAACAATATACTAGTGGTAATGCCTTACTATAAGGGATGCTACGTATCATTTCCCATGAATGAGCTGAGGATTCTGGGCAAGAATGGGCATCATGGAGGCTTTATTGTACCCTACAACTTGGAACTATGATGCATCGCTAAACTGTCTCAGGTGCTCAAGGCAAAATTGTTTTATATCTTTTTCTTTCAGTCGTCATTTTTGTAACCGTTCTGGGCAAAATTGTTTTTAAAAACTTTATAATTTCACAATGGTTGTTGTTCCATGCTAATGAACTCTTGCCCCTCTTGACTTTTAAGAATGTTTCCAGAAGTGTTTTGACCTCCTTTCAGTAAGTATGACTACTTCCATTTCAATCGTTGATATGGGTTCCTAAGACTCACAACATTCTTTTGTGTATCCCAAAAATATCTGATCTCTTCTTTCTGCCATCTATAATTCAATTTTGAGTGCAGATCAGGCAAGAAATAAGCTTTGAGGTGGCTACCTAACCTCTTAATATACACTTTCGTTATACAACAAGCTGGTAGGGTAGTGGACATACCCATGACTAGTTGGAAAAGCTGCATCCAAGATGTTGCAAACACAGTTACAGCTAAAAAAATGCAGACCACTAACAGGGATTGGCAAGTGACTGCACTGCAAAGCTGTATCTTTGAGATGTAATAGGTCAAAGCGGTGAAAAGCGGATGTAGTTTTCAGCTTTGTTTATGCTGCCCGCATGCTACAATCCCTGTCTTGCAAGGACGATTTACTCATGTTTTCACCTCATGAAACTGTTTGTACCTTGTGCCAAGAGAGAAGGTAAATGTAAGGGCATACTGCGTGGGTGTCTCAGCTGCATGTAGATAAATATATTTATCTTCTAAAGTATCACTTGTGTAAGTTAGTTAGTTGCTATATAATTCTGACTTTACTGCTAAGAGATTTTGGGTAATGTGAGTGAATATCTGAAATCTTTACCATGTGTGATGTATTGCTATTTTATTGTAGGAATCGTTTTCTTTTCTTGCTAGACAATTCTTCCTTGGCTGAAAAATGCAGTGGCCAAGAACGAGAAATGCAAAGAATGTCAAAGCTCATGAAGTTCCCAGGGTTTCAAGTGAGTATCTGCATATTTGAATCCAAATGGTTTTCATATCCTTGGTACCCTTATTAGATTTTCATAAAAACCTAAACAGACTCTACGCTTTTGAACTAGCCTTAGTGGTAGCCTTGTAGTTTTGGGCCCATGGACAGGCCATGACCAGTCTACTCATCCTTTTCACTGAATGACATCTCTTATGGACATGCTTCATCGTCGTGAACAAATCTCTTATCATTTACAGTCTAACCTTGTCATACTAACCTTTCACCTTCCTGGAGAAGTTTTGCTTAATGTATCTCAGTTGGCCCTTACCCAGATCTTTCATAGTGTATCTTATAGAGGTTTTGCATACAATGGTCCGTTATGCATTTTGATTCCCTAAAGTATGCAATCTTTGCATTTTCTGGCATAGATAAGAAAACTGACATATTATCATGAAAATGTTTTTGTTTATTGTATAAAGGAGCCTAACTTTCTTTGACGTTTCTATTAATTGTTTTAGGCAATCACGAAAAGCAAGTCAAAGAAAGTGAGTTGTCTTTTCCTTTTTTGTACTATGGTACTATAATTTGATTGTGCTTGAGAGTTTTATGTATGCGGATGTTGGTTATTCCTATAGTGGTCCTATTGTATTTCTATAGCTCTAGAACTAAATGATGTCAGTGGATTTTCTGGAATTTGGCATAAAGGTAAAAATCCAATAAAGCGATGAAGCTGGATTTTTTCAAAAAGAAGTTTTTAACTCAAGTTGCTATTTTGAAGTCTTTTCAAAATGGTTTTGAAATCTGTTCTGTTTTTTTTTAATGCACCGTGATGGGCCTCGGCTGTGTAAAATAGCATCTCTTGCTTCGCATCCAAGGCTTGATAACTCTCGAATAGATTGCCAAAGTTATCATTCAAATTGAATTATTGCTTTCGGATCATTAAGACTATCAAGGCCTGTTAACCATAGCTGCAATTTGATTTAGCGGAGTAACTGTAAAGCATAAGGTTTCCTGCTTCAGTGGAAACTATGCTGAAGGATGTCTGAAAAAGATGAATGTGATAAGAGATTTGACACAGCCCAAGACTGATGGTCTCAGGAGGCTGGAAAATGTTAGCCATGAAAACCAGGCGGTATGTGTCCCATAACTTCTTGAACGTAATCCATTAGGCATGGCAGTCTATTAGAGGTGAAATGGACTTCTGTATACTCAGGCACATTTAGAGGTCGAAGGTGCCGACTGCCTAGAAAGATATAGAAGATATTGATGAACTAAAGGAGACTGTTTTGGTTTTGAAGCCTTGGTAAGAAGTATGTCCAGATTCCGTTCACATGTCAGGTCTGTAAATAGTGCCGGACATAGGACATTTGTCCGGCATGACCTCCAAAGATTGCTCCAATGTCCGGCATAATACCCCTCATGCCTGACAAAATTGTCTGGCGTGCTAAATTCTCACTCCTTTCTGGCGTCTGGTATAAATTTAGAATTTCTGACATAGTAGACTTTGTACATAATGAAAATAGACTGATGGCAGCAAAACTTAAACAGAACAAGGTTTAGAAACACTCCCTTAAAGAGTTCACATCCAGCGAGAAGTCCTGAAAATACAAAATCATCTCTTAATGCCTGACAAATGTCCGGCATGATCCATCCCATGCCTGACATTTCTGGCTGGCACTTGGGGAGCACTATTTACAGGCCTACATGTATGGAATGATGAAAGGAATTGAGAATTTGCACAGTGCGAAAGATATCCTGGAACAATGTACTTTTACTTGCCCTTATATTCAACAGAGAACGGTCAATCTTTTGTGAATAGTGTAGAATTACAAGGAACATCTGACTTCACAAGGGAAGATGATTCTCACTGGGACACATCCTCAGAAGTGAACATGTACAGAACTCTTAAAATATTCAGGAGATGCAGGCTTCTCCCGGAGGCACGCGCAATCGCACGCTGCCACGCAGGCAAAATGATTTACCAGCACTGCTTCTCTATAGCCATCGTGCGGGCAGAGGGCAATATCCAGAAAAAAAGGCGCGGGCGGATTTCTATCTTTTCGAGTGCAGGCTACAGCTATAGTGCATTTACCTTTATGTTTACATACTCATACTGTGGCCTGTTTGATCACACAACAACAGCTGCCACCATTATCAGTTAGTTTCCAGTTTCTATTACACTAATTATCTATGCATGTGGATCTAGATTATCAGATAGTACGGCCACTGAAATGAACATCATTAGCACGAAATTGGCTGTCTCTTTCCTTTCAACTGATACGTGATCAATCTTTGTTCGAATGTCTCGCAAGAGTCAGAGAAAGCAGGAAAGCAAGTGAAGCTCGTGACTTTCGAAGCTTGGAGTCTATCAGCAATTGACCGTAAGACTTTCTTGCGAGGTGAAGTTTTGTACGTGTCTGAGGTGTGGTGTTAAGTGTGTGCTTCACAAAAAGATCGCCTATACAAGCATCACTTCGTTAAAGGAACAACGCGGAAAGCGGCAGATAGGTTCATCAATGGAACAAACTTCATAACGAAACATTCATGGTTTTGTTTGGACGTTCCTTTGCTTCATGAAACTTGAACTCCGATTCTGTTGAGGCAAGACCATATCTCACCTTATTGTCGAAACCATGAGATGCACCGACCTGTGCCTGATAGCTTAGCTATTTTATCAATGCAATATACAAACACATGTATTCTGTATTCAAGAATAATCACTTATTACTCGCGCGAGTTATCCCTAATCTGTATTGTACATAGCAAAGAATACATAATTGTTCATGTTGAAAATAATCCTCGCCGATTCGGTCAGAGCTTATTGTCGCGTGTTCTACTTCACATGACCGGTAGCGATTCCTGCTGTAATGAAAAGATGCTAGAAGTTGATAAATGAAACGTATTTGGTTAGGTGTATGAGAAAGTGCTTTCTAAAGCACAAACCGTGGTAGCAAGCTTGACTATGGTCATAGCACGGTTCGGCAAGTTTGCGAAGACCCTCGAATGCCTGGTTTGGGGTTCCAGGACATAAAGCGTCCCCCTTGCCACAAGTGAAAATCAATTGCGCGGGCAGGGTCGAGAATGAGTCTAACACGTGCGCTATTACCTGCGCAGGCAGGGTCATATTCCGGGAGAAGCCTGGAGATGGGCATACGTAGTTCAATGGCTTATATCTTTTCATCATTAAGATAATATTTGATTAATAGTTGCAAGTGTATAATTCAGGTATTTTCCTAATGGCCAAATCTGAAACGTTTTGCTCCAAGTGCACTGGTAAAAAGATGAAATCAATCACCCTTGAATGAAGTGCCAGATAATAGAAAGCTTCTTGAAGCTCTGATCTGATGTGATCTGCCTTAGGGATGATATCTGCATGCCTATTTAAATTTTAGGATATGGCTGAGTTGCTGGAGGAAAATGAGAGATTAAACCAACAGATGCTAGTAAGCATTTCTTTTAAGTTTATAAGGTGCAACTGTTGTTTGGCACCTGTATGATGCTTGCAGTTCATTTTATGGTTGATACAATGTGTTCTTCTATTTGTCATGTTTTTTTCTGACACGTGTTTGATCCCTGTTATTGACCTCTGCTTGTTTACTCTCTGTTGTTGATTCACACAAAGATTGAACTGTTTTAAAGTATAGCAAGTTTTGGCACAGTGTACCAGTCACTGCTAAAATCTTAATTTTTTGATCGATTGAATTAAAATTTGGCGCAGAGTAAGATGCATATTTCTCCAGAACATATTTTCTCCATCCATGAAACTGTTGAATTCTTCTTTTTATGAATACAGGCACATTTGTCTCAGTTCTCTTTGTTCGCTTGTGACATCTATTTATTTTTGAATTCACGCAGAACACTCTGCAGATTGAAAACGTAGCTTGTAAGATAAACCCGTACTGCAGCCAGGTACCTCTGAATTTGCTATCTAGTGGGATATCCCAGGAGACCAATTAAGTGCCTATTTCAAACAACACCACTGCTGCCATCCCAACAAATTGCAGGCGCCATTCCAGTCCAAGTAATCTCTGTTTTACTCATATTGTATGAAAGCAAAACTGTCGGAGAAACAGTCTAATGTATGAACTGCTAGAAGAAAAGATCAGTACAGTAAGAAAAAGCGGGAAAAGATCGCAAGTGCAGTGTAAAAACTAGCAAAACAATATCGTTAGAGCAGCATAAAAACAGAAGAAGAAGATCACTCAGACAGAGCGAAAGCTTGAAAAAACGCCGCTAGAACAGTGTATGACATAGACAAAAAAGTTTGCTAGAGCAGCATAGAAAGGAGAAAAAAAATAAGGTTAGAAATTAGAAGGATAAAAAGGCTGAAACAGTGAAAAGACAATAAATACCGGTACTGCAACAGCATCAAAACTAGAAAACAATTCGATATCCTCACTGTTCTACTGATCTTTTCTTTTCTACCAATATCTTTTTGGTGTGGTTCCATACGTTTTTTTATGCCATTCTACCAATCTTTTCCAGTACTTACACAAGAGCACATGAAGTTAGTAGCAATCTTTTTTTTCAGTGTGATGCTGAAGTAGCAACCTTGCTTTTTTAGGCACACTGAAGTAATGATCTTTTTGTTATGCCTAGCACTGAGTAGCGATCTTTTTTTAGGCCTAACAATGAAGCAGCTATCTTTTCTCTAAGGTCTTACACTGACATAGCAACATTTTTGATGGGTTTCACGCTGAAGTAGTGATCTTTTTATTCAATTTTTATGCTGAAGTAACAATCGTTTTTTAGGTCTGACACCAAAGTAGCACTGAAGGAGCAATCTTTTTCGCTTCTTACACTGACAATCTGACGTAGCAATCTTTTTTCATTTCTTACGCTGAAGTAGCCATGTTTTTACACCGAAGTAGCAGTCTTTTTTATTCTTAGTTCTTACGTTGAAGCAGGGATCTTATTAGCTCTTAGGCTGACACAGCGATCTTATTTTGATTCTTACACTGAAATGCTGATCCTTTTGATTCTTAATTCTCGGTCTGAAGTAGCGGTCTTTCTTAGTTCTTATGCTGATGTAGCGATCTTTTTTCAAATCTTACTGTGAAGCAGCGATCTGTTTTTTAATTCTTCAGGTGAAGTAGCGATCTTTTTTCATTTCTTACACTGAAGTAGCTGCCTTGTTTAGGTCTTACTGTGAAGCAGCAGTCTTTTTTTAGTTTTTACGGTGAAGTAACTGCCTTTTTTAGGTCTTACGGTGAAGAAGCGACATTCAGTAATTATTGAGCTGCCACCTTTATCGCTGTACTCTTAAGCCCAGTTCATATGGATGGCATTTCGGTCTTAAGCCCCTTCGACATCGACCAATTTGTTGTTTTATTGTTTCACAGGCTTATGTTCACATGAATGACAAAATTGTCAGTGTACTAACCTTAATTAACTAAGGCATAACTTTACAACAGCAAAAATAATGTTCACACAGCGGTCAAAATAAGGACATTTGGAGCATCCAGACGTTTTACGATTAACATGTATGTAATAGAGGTTTACCAATAAAGAATTAGGTGATACAAGTGGAAAAGTGGAAACTGTCTGGATGTTTAAGAGAAATTGTCCCCATCAGCATCCGGATGTTTTGAATTTTCATCCGGAAATGTCCTGCTGCTGGACCTTATTTTGAACCCTGTTCACATGGCTGACACAGTCCTATCTACATGTCGCTAGCCATTTCAACAATAGCAGTTGATCTTATCGCTCCTTAAGACAAGCGACAAAGAACTAAGAACCAAAAATTTTGTTCCTTACAACATGCGTAAGCAAAAGACGATGGCTGGTCTTTTAGGTCTTAAGACAACGACAATAAACGTTAAGATTGATTGTCTTTGTTTTAAGATGTCATAGACAGTTTTAGTCGGTTGCTCTTATGACAAATATGTCATTCATGTGAACCAGGCTTTACAGAGAGTCACTGAGTCGTAAGTGGGAGTCCTTCTCATCCTGTCGGCATTGCTGTAGGAGAGTCAAATTGATTTGCTTCCTTTGCTTTACATTATCAGGGGAATGTCTTTTGAATTCGTGATTGGAGGACCTGTCCGTAGCCAGCTGGGATAGGGATTCTTATTAGAATGTACAGAGTAACTCTGTGGAGTGTTGCAATCAAAATCTGCAAATCGCCTCATTTTCTGAAGCCCAATGCTTTACATAGGGACTTGTTTTGGACAGAGGAGCTTTGATGACACTTTCAAAGGAGCTCTCTATTTCTTCATTTTACTTTTACTTTTTTCGAATGCTGCTGTCACTTTTTACCATGTATTGATATTTTCTAGTTGCACATCTTTTTACTCAGTTAACCTTCTGTGAAGTTTTTATTCAGAAGAATTTCAAAAAGTGGAATGTCTTGCATTATTATTCTTCAAACCCCACAATTTAGGTCTCTACCTCCCCTGAATAATCTTCACGCCAATAAGCTTCATGTGATATCTTCATGCCTAAAATATCGCCAACCATAGAAGGACGGTATGAGGTATTTGCTCCTTCAGTTGGAGCTAATTAGCATTTTTCTGTATTGTGTATGAATTGTGGTGTAGCTGTAGTTTTTTTGTGTTTCAGAGGCACGAAGAAGACTTTAAGTTACAGAATCAGACCCTTGTAGAAGAAGTTTCGCGGGTACGTTTCGTTTGTGGAAACTTACTCTTGTTTACTGGCTACACTTGTCAACTATTCACACTGTGGAATTTGTGTTTCAATACTTACTCTGTTATAGAGGTTCTGCTGCGCAAGGGTCCATTGGTTAGTAGACAAATGACAATGGTAAAAAGGAAATTCCTATACTTGAATATGTTCTGATAGATACAAAATACTCTGTTCATTAATTATGGTACTTAGTCCAAGGAAGTTTGAGTCAATGATTTCAATGTTCTTAGATAATATGTTTTCTTTTCATTTGTACCGCTACAGGTTTAAACAAGAGTCATCTATAGGAGCATCAACATCATTAGTTGTAATTTTGTAGCGTGTGCGGGACTCTGCTTCCATTCTTGTCCTTCCTGGTTTATTCTAAGGGTTGGTTGTACTTACCTTGCTTGTTCCAGTTCTTGCATTACCGTAGTGCCTCGAATAAGCGCCCCCCTCAAATAAGCGCCCCCCTCAAATAAGCGCCCTCCCTAGAAGGGAAAATTTGAATAAGCGCCCACCCTCGAATCTGCGCCCACCCTTCGAATAAGTGCCCATCCTTATATCTTCAGAAACCAGCGCTAATTCGAATTTTCAACTAGAAAGTAATTGAAAGACGACTTAGCAAGAAATGTTGAATAAATACAACAGCCTATTTTAGTTTTCATTCTTACTTTTATCGTTTTCATCATAAGAAGATGGGAAGTTTTCCCCTTTTTGAATTACTAGTAAATCTGTTTTTTAAATAAGCGCACCCCTCGAATAAGCGCCCACCTAAAAGCTCCAAAAATTCAATACACGCCCGGGCGCTTATTCGAGGCGTTACGGTATCTGTCGTTGCAAGCTGTAGATAAGCAGGATGAACAATGTTCAATCTATGTGCTTGGCAATGGATGTGTCATGTTCAAGAGGCCAAATGCACCAGAAGAGTGCTTATGTCTCTCATTTCAGGTCTTTCAATGTTCCGTTCCTAGAAAAGTGCACAATCTAGGTGCTAGTGTTATTGCACGCATGAGGAGTTTATTCTTGTTTGTGGTGAAAGCTGACTGTCGTTTAGCAGTAGTACTTGTCTGAAGTAAGAAAGACACTCACGAACCAGCAAACAGCATTCATGATAAATATGTCCCAGGTAAAACTGAGTTAATCAATGGCTAATATTTAAGGAAGAATTATGACATTTTCTTGAATATACTATAGGAACACTGATGAAAAGACTGCTGTGAAATGATTTGTTGGAAACGCTATTGTTTTTATGTATGGTACTATGTATGTTCTTTCTCTTAAGTACAGAATGTTTTCTCTCATAGTTGTCGTCGGAAAATGCAGAACTCCAAGCTGCTCTGAAATCTCCATCTGCACCATCTAATGATGAGTTTGTGAAGCTCCAAACAGAAAATCAGGCATTGCAAGCTACTATACTTAGTATGGTTGACTATGCTTTGATGCTTTTATGTGCTGTGAATCAATATTACTAATTGACCATGTTTGCTATGTGTCTCCAACTATGGGCTCCTAAGATTTGTTTGTATTTATTTATTTTTTATTATCATGAGCAGAAATGCTTGTACCTACCTTGCTCAGATTAGCAGCAGTTGATAATGGTTCAGTTAGCTTAACCTGTTGTGGACATTAAAAAAAATATGTTTTTCTGATTCATAACCAGCTGTATGATTTCACTTCTGCCTTCCTGGCTGCTGTCAGAACCGGAATAAGAAAACCTCCCAACCCTCCTCCCTCTATATTTTTTTTCCACTGGGAACTCCCTAAGTTTGAGTAGTGTGCACAGCCCCCAGATTGGTGAAGAGGGAAAAATTGCTCATCTCTAACATTAGTACTATGGTACCTTATTGGCCCTGCTTACGACGACCCTATTTCGCCTTTTCGGCATGAAACTCAAGGCAAACAATTGTAGCAGAACCTCTGACGCCGGCCCTTATAACGCCACTAGCTAAAATTAACACCATTTAGGGCTGGGGTCAAACAGGCCCACTAGGTAATCAGGTTCAGGCACACCAGTTTCTTTTCGTCTTTAAATATATGCATGTTTTCGTCTCAAGGACTTAGTTGGCTAGGTTTCAAAAGCATGTTGCTTTTAGCTGTGGAACAGTTGTCGGTAGAAATATGCAAGAGTTTTTTTTGTGGTCAATAAATGATTGAAGACAGTCATGTCGTATCATCCGTCAAAGTTTCTTGCTTTAGCTTTCTTTTCAAAATTCCTTGCCCGATAGAGTAGGTGGGTTGAGGGCCTTTCTAAAAAGGGAATGCCTCATAGGACCCTCAAGAATACTGTGGTAGCACACACAAAGATAGAAAATTGCATTGTTTCGTCATACATGCTGATTTAATGCATATGTGTGATAAATATCAAAAACACAGAAAAGAATAACTATTCATACAAACTTGAATCGTATCATTCCTAAGCCATCTAAACTGTTGATACTACTATCATGACAAATCTAACAAAAACTTCAGTTTATTAAAGGAGAAAGATTGGAAGAACATGGCGGTATGCATCCCGTTTAGGGCAGGCCACTTGATGGACGAGAGCAAAGGCCATTTCAGTATCATGGGGGGTGCCCTCACTGCAGAAAACACTGCTTCATGAAATGTACAAAACCAGAAGATTGTTTCTAATTTTGTTTCATCCCACAATGTTTGATAGCAACTGTTCGGTCCAAATTCAGGTGTCATTCCTTGCATCGTTCTGCAGATATGAAGCTTTGACTGAATATTACCAGTGTCATTTTTAGAAGAGAAATTTTAAAGTTGCTTAGCACGTGATTTTCAAGTAAGCTGCAAGTTTGAGACTATTGCTGTCGCATAACGGTGGTTAGTGGATGACCTTGGTTTGTTTTTGTTTCGTGGATTGTGGGGGATTGAGTTGCATGTGAAGTTGTGAGAATATGAGCCAGGTAATAGTTTTTTTCTGTGCGCTCTTTCTGAATCTTAATGCAATTCCCTCTATCTGCTTGTCATATGTCCTCTGGCATATCCTTTCTAAATGCTGATGTAAGCACGGGGCTCTGTGTTTGTGTGCTATGTTCCACAGCAACAATACGATTTGCAGTGGCCTCTTTGATTGTGTGTTTTTGGCCTGGTGTGTGTCAGAGTGGATGGTGTCAGAAGAATTGGCTGGTGGAAACAGGTGATGCTTTATTAAGGGCCCTTATCAGATCACAACCATCAATTGAATTCACAAATTCCAAGGCGTTGTGACTTCCAATACCTCTGAAGTATCTGTGGATGTGACGATCATCCTGAATCACTCAGAGTTGGTCTCCATTACGCAAATTCCATCGTAAATGATAAGTTTCTCAGTATTTATGACTGTTTGCTCCATTTCCTCCAACATTTTAGAATAGTGAATTTAATCAAGAGAAACAGTATTTAGTTTTAGATTACTTCCAGGCAATTTGCACTTTGGAAGTAATTTGAAAAATTCACGGTTAAATGACCCATAAAGTCTGCTACACAGTTTGTTAGAATCTTTGAGGTATCTGCATTCATTTCTATACATTATATCTGAAGTCTGGTAGTAGTTGCTGCTTGACCTACCTGCACTTGTTTTTATATGGGCTTGTATTGATATACAGTAAGGGTCAAAATCCTGGTGTGGATTCTCTAGAACTTTGCTATTCATGAATTAATTTCGGAAGGTTTGTTCAACTCTGTAATTTGCTGGTACTTGGTTTTATACCTATCCTGTGAATGCGTTTTTCTAGTTTTAAATGATTGCCACTTTTTCACAGGTTTATTGCTTTAGCAACAGTCTCATGCTGCGATGCCATTTACCTTGTTTTTCCTTTATGATTGCTTTACTTGGCGTAACTCGATAGTATACGTTTGTGGATTTATTCTTTTCTTTTCGTAGGTCTTCAGAGCCAAGTAGTAGCTGCAAAATCTGTGACGGGTCTTGATGAGAGCATGTTGAATGGAAGTAAAAGTAGTTTGGGTGATAGTGGCTCTACAGAAATTTTAGAATTACAGAAATTATTTACCGACAAGTTAGACAGTATTGTCAAAACTGTTCTTCACAGTAACAATTCCATAGAAACCTTGACTAGTGTTTCTGACTCGCAAGGAAATAGTGAAAACACCCTGTTAGCAATGGCAGCCAATAACTCAAATACGGACAGTGAAACACCACATCCGCTGATTGATAGAATTAATTTAGAGGAAACGGACTCACCTCAAGCATCGTGGAGGTTAGAATTTGAGAGAGAAGTATTGGATTTCAGGGAACATATTGTTAATATGAGCACAAAGCTAATGAACACTTCTGTCGATAATGCTGATACGAGCCATGCATCGCATGAAGCCAACCACAATGATGCAGAACGCATACAAAGTAAGTGCTGCTACATCTGTATCAAGTACGATTAAAACTGTTCTTCTGCTTTATATCATATGAGCTAATCATGTGTGATTTATTATGAACGATTTGCTACAGATTCCTTTATGGTAATTTCGTCATTTGATCTACCCCTACCCCTCCCCCCCTCACTCCCC
>JAOBRC010365571.1:0-12693 GCA_027575255.1 Scolionema suvaense
TCTCCAAGGGACCAAAGGACCAATAGACGAAAAGAGACGTCCCAGGGACGTCTATGGGACTTTTAGTGCACACTGGGCATGGCTGGTCGGCGATACCTGGTTTACGCAGATCGTTTCTCAGGATGGACTGAAGTAGCATCCACACATATAGATTCAACGGCCCATACCATTTGCAACATACTCCGCCGTTATTTTATATCCTTTGGCGTACCCGATGAACTAACAAGCGACGGCGGTCCACCCTTTAACTCCTCGGAGCTGCAGGAATTTTTGAGAACTTGGGGTGTGAAACGACGACTCTCGTCAGCCTACTACCCGTAAGGCAACGGACGCGCCGAAGCTGCTGTGAAGCAGATGAAGTGAATACTCACAACCAATGTCAGTGCGAGCGGATCCGTGGACAACGAGGCAGTGGCCAAGGCCTTACTATTACATCGAAACACACATGCACCTGATATGGGCACCTCGCCTGCAGAACTGCTGTTTGGTCGACCGTTAAGAGATCACCTACCAGCAACGGCTAAGTTTCGTAAGGAATGGATCGACCTTGCTAACATGCGAGAAACAACCATCAACAAACGCTATGACAATGCTACGACTCGCCACCAGCCTAGCCTCCCTTTACAAAGATAAATGGCTAAAATTTTATGATGGTCAATACCAAGCTAAAGTTCCTTTCATTTCCTTTCATTCTCAAGCCAATTGAAGACAAAGAGAAAAAGTTCATACACGAGAAAGATGAATGTTCATGTACCATCTGGATTTTTTAAATTTGCATATGGAGATGTTCCTAATCCAATAAAATCTTATCGTGGTAATGATTGCGCTGAACAGTTTGTAGACCATATCGAAAACGAAGTAAAAAGGCTTTATGAACTGTATCCACAGAAGGAAATGACAGCTTGACTCAAGAACAACAGAAGTCATGCAAGGACGCTTCTTGCTGTCATATATGCCTCAAAGATTTCGAAAATTATGAGGAGGATAAGATTGTTAGAGATCATTGTCATTTTACAGGAGAATATCGAGAAGCTGCACACAACCACTGTAATCTTAAGTATAAAATACCGGACTACGTCCCGATTGCGTTCCACAACATAAACGGCTACGATGCTCACTTCTTTATTAAGGAACTGGGTAAAAAATTTAAAAAAGCGACATCTTTGTTATCCCATAAAACAAGGAAAAATCTATCTCCTTTTCTGTGAAAATTGACATGAACCTTACAAGGAAAGATGGTTGTTCACTGAAGGAGAAAAAGATTCAATTGAGATTTATTGATAGCTATAGATTTATGGCTTCAAGCCTAGATGCGTTAGCTAGCAACTTGAATGATGATCAATGCAAGAATCTAAGGCAAGAATTATCCAATGATGAATCTTTTAAATTGATGCGACGTAAAGGTATCTATCCTTACGAATATATAGATGATTGGTCTCGTTTTGAAGAAACGCAACTTCCGTTTAAGGCATCATTCTACAGCCAGCTGAATATGAGTCATATTAGTGACGAGGACTACGAACGTGCACGAAGCGTCTGGAATGCGATGCCTGAAAAGACACTTGTGTCTTATCATGATACGTATCTCAAAATCGACGTACTTCTTCTTGCCGACATGTTCGAAACGTTTTGAAATACATGTATAGAACATTACGGGCTAGACTCTGCTCATTTCCACTCTGCTCCAGGATGAACTTGGAAGGCTGCTTTAAAATATACTGGAGTTACGCTCGAATTTCTAACAGGTATCGATACGCTGTTGATGGTAGAAAGAGGTATTAGTGGAGGTATTACTCAGGCTGTGAAACGTTACGTGAAAGCTAACAATAAGCATATGAGCCCTGATTATAACACTGAAGAAGCCAGCATATTTTTGCAGTATCTAGATGCCAACAATCGCTACGGATGGGCGATGACGCAAAAAACTTGCAACACATGGGTTCCGATGGGAAAAAAACGTCGATGATTTCACGACTCATACCATAACGAAGCTATTGAAAAAGATAAGAAAGGATACTGGAAGTTGACGTAGAATATCCCAAAGAACTTCACACAACGAGTTACCATTTTTACCTGAAAACTGACGATTAGAAAAGTGGGAAACTTGTACCAAACTTATACAATAAGAAAATATACGTAGTGCACATGAAGACACTTGATCAAGCCCTTAAACATGGACTAGTCCTAAAACAAACTCCTACACAAACTTCAAGAAAGGGCTTGGCTCAAGCGATATATCATGAAGAACACGTACCTTCGATCAGGAGCAAAGAATGAGTTCGAAAAAGATTTTCAAGCTGGTGAATAATTTGTTTTTCGGGAAAACCATGGAAAACATTCGAAAACACAAAAAATTAAAATTTGTAACATGAGAAAAAGCATATCTAAAGCAGGTGCAGAAGCCAAATTACAAAAGATCGATACGTTTTAGTCAGAATTTGAACTTTCCCATTACTCTTGGGAGTGGCTACTATATTGGAGCACCAATCAACAGAATGATCTACTCTCTCGATTACACTGTCTTGCTCGAGACTACTGATTTGTGCGCTAACACCGTCTTGCTCGAGACGACTGATTTGTGCGCTGACTGACTTCTTTATCGTGTGAGGTATTCGACGCAACTTTTCATAAACAGGCTGAACTGCAGGGTCTATTTTTAAACCGCACGCATGATTTAATAGCTGACCTTTCCCGCTAAACAGCTGCCTGTGCTTCCTTATCAGCGAATAGACATCTTTCGGATACAATGGTATAGCTTGCTCTGGTGTCGGCTCACTGGCAAAATTCAAGTGCTTTTTATTACTGGAGGGCACGATCAGCAGGTTCAACGATTGTACTGTTTCATGAGAGAGGAGGTGCCCTGAAGATGGTTTGTTGGCTACGAATGCCGTTGCAGCTGTCAACTTGTTGTTGGCTTCAAAGATCACAGAGAAACTCCCCAGTAACTGCAATGGCTGTAAGCTGCCATAGGAAAATATTTTCGTCGATGTTTTACGCAAACTGAGCTTGGGTGAAAGTAACTTGATTTTCTCCCACATAGTTTTACCGATGACTTTACTAGTGCTGCCACTGTCGACTAGTAGGCTAACAGGCACTTGCTTAATATTTACAACTGCATCTGTAGAACATACATCGTTCACTTGTTCACTCGTATTTGGTGTAAATGCATTTTCAGAGGAAGACGATTCTGAATCGGAGGACCACTCAAGCTCTTGGGCAACCTGGTTCACTTTATTCCGAACTTTGTTTTTCGACCGGCATACTGAAGCTAAATGATTTTTCTTCCCACACGCGTAGCAGACTCTATCGATGGCAATGCAACTCTTTTCATGACCAGCAGAAAATTGACTACCGCATAGGAAACAGCTTTTGCTATTTTTGCTAGACTTCGGGGGTCTTACTTGTTGACGAAGACGTGTTGCTCTAGGTGTCATGACACTTTTCGGGGTGACACGGGCCACTATTTCTTCACTGCGATCAGCACTTGGCATGTCGTTCTGGATTTTTGCGGATTGGACCTGGGATTTTTCATGGCTACGGCCAATTTTCAATTTTCAAATGTCAAGCGATAAGTCACGCTCCTGCAATAACTTTTTTCGAATCGACGAAGAAGAGCAAGTAAAAACAAAATGATCGACTAGTTCACCGTCTAATCTGGCTCCAAAATCACAGTACTCGGCCTGTGTTTTGAAACGCATGATATAGGCATCAGCTGTCTCTCCCTTTTCTTGACAAGATCGTTTGAACAAGAATCGCTCATACGTAGTATTTTTGTGAGGTTCGAATTAGTTCGAATAATGCTTAACTTTGCAACAATATCGTCATATTTATCGCCAGGTGCTTTCAGCGTTTTGTAAACTTCGCGCAGCTGTGTTCCACCAAGGTGTTGTAGCAATGCCGCTTTTTGCGTGTCTTGTGTAATCCCGGACGCTACTATCTATAAGTCGAGTTCCTCCAGCCAACAACGCCATCGTTTCACTTGATTCGTGATTTCACTTTTATCGATGTGAAACGGCTCTACGACAGGTATGTTGTGTAGTACTTTGGCCATTTCCCGCTGGTCCTTTTTAAAACTTTCCTCGTCGTTAATATGTTACGTAGTGTATAGCATCGACACTGCTACCGAAAACTCGATTAATAAATACTTCATTGACTTCGACAAAACTCGTCTTAGTCTCATCTTCACTACCTCTAACCTAATCTATCTGGAAAGCGTGCTCCTTTTTACTTGGGAGTGCTGACGAATCACATTCGTTCAAGAATCCACAGGCGTACAAGACATAACAAAGAGGATCAAGCTACAACAACACAGTGACATCGGCAACATGCAACTAGTAGTCAAAAGCGCAATTCTCATACGTCACACCTTCCGACTCCAGAAAACCTTTCGATATGGCTCGTCTGCTTTTGCGTAGTGGGTAGTTTTATTGGATAACAATTCAATGAAGAAGCCATAATGAAGATTCAATGCTGACAACACCCTAGAGATACCTTCAGACCCACCGTTGAAAACTGACCACAGCCGATGCAGTGCGTATTGTCAATCCACTAATCACCAATAATCTCCTTTCACAAACTATTGAAATTGGAAACAATACAACCTCTACGTACGTCACGCGATTAGTTGGGAGAATTAAAGTACTGTTGGTAAGCTAATAGTAAATATACTAAAAGTGGTTTGCAACCGAATGGCTTATTTCTCGAATGCAAACCTATAATTGAATAAAAGAGAAGTCAATAGCACTTTCTAATATTTTACTGATTTCTCAACTTGAATCTTTACTAGCAGCATTTAGTTCGAAGCGACAGCACCTGAGGTATTCTGGCTCACATTAAAATATTAACGGCTATCTTAATTGATGGTTAGTACTCAACCTTTTTGCTGTATGTAATAGTAGCAACATGATTTTGGCAATTAACATATGCCTATGCTAGAAGCATACATTATGGCTTTATAGCCGTGTACAGCTAATGGTCTTCATGCGTAATCCTCCTTGTTCAATGCTTTCTGACAAGATCGCCTTCCAGGTTAATAATTGCATAGCTTACGGCACTTTTCATATTACTCCAAAAGACAGTCAGTTCGCACAACAAAACTGGAATACACTTTTCTTTCTTTTCTAGTAAGAGCCATGTGATTTTAGTTGAGGCTCAGCTCTTATTTTTTGATGTGCGATATATTCTACGACTAGACTTTCATTATGCGTCTTGAGGCCCATTACACTAATCTTGATTGTTCTGGATTGTACCCGTCTCGTTTATTTGCGTCAAGATTCCTTTTTTATATTGGCACTCTCTGCCCATTCGACGTATAATTCGAATTGTTGGCGTCAAATCGAGCACTTGAATAAAAATGAACCACCCAAATAAAACGTAGGAATTAAAATAAGTGCAGCAATTGTCAATCCACTCGTGAGGTTGGAAGAGGAAAGCCACAAGGAAGTCGAATTTTCGATGCCTGCTACGTTTTGCGTGCGTATGGATGCAACCAAACAAACATCACTCTCACATCTCTCCTGAATGCGTAACCTGAAAATTGGCCTGAGAGTCTCTCATATGTTTGTAATAAAGTTTCGGAAGGCACAGCTCTTTAGAGTTTTTGATTTAGCATCAAAAAGTAAAAGAAGTGGCTGGGCAGTAAATTACCCCTCCCGTACCAAATAGGGATATACTCTAACTGTTAAGTGGAAAAGCTACGTCCTTGGTAAGTCACTATTAACGCACCTTTGCTAGTTTCAAAGAAAAGACTTGGTGTCATCAAAGTCTTAGCAAGTGCTCTTAGCATATCCTTACCTTTTGGCTCTTCAAAGCCTAACATCATTGTGAACTTAGTTCTGGAAAAAATGTTGAAAAATATTTTGGCCCTAGGAGAGAAAAAACGTTTCATAAAAGTACAAATAACAACAACCTGAACGCCAGTCAGAAAAAGAAATAGATTGAACATCGTTGAACTCATTTTCGTGCTCTGGATCAGTACCATAGTGCCAATGATTGTTGCTTACTAATAGCATACGGTGCACATGTGCGATATACGGACAAAGCAGTGAGGCTGAAGTTATGCAACGGTCTACAGGTCTGGCGTTCACAATGATGTCTTGGGTTCGAGTGCTTGCCGTATAGCAACCCAGATAGTTCATAAATTGGTGCGAGTAATTAGTTACAGACGACATACAATTACTATTAGCTTTATAACGCTTGTTCGTATTCTGGTTCTCAGTCTAGTGAGTTTATAAACTATGTTAAGTCACATCATGAGCATGATTATGCCCATACTAAGCAGTAACATCCATCACTTAAAAGTTACCAATCAGCACTGTGGGCAACACCGTCTACCACTTGAAAGTTATCAACTAGCACTCTGGGCGGTACCATCCACCAATTAAAAATTATCAACCGGCACTCTGAGCAGTACCATCCACCACTTGAAAGTTACCAACCAGCACTCTGGGCAGTACCATCTAGCACTTGAATGTTACCAGCGGCACTCTGGGCGGTACCATCCACCACTTGAAAGTTACCAACCGGCACTCAGAATCTTCTGGAACACATACTGAACCACACTTTAAGGCTATCTACCAAGTTGTGGTCAAAAGTACCACTACTAATGACTGATGCAAAGTAGTTATATTCCAAGCAGATAAACCCTCCTACCTAGGGTACACTAGTACTCATCAGTCAACTTTTTAAATACCAGCTTGGCATTTCACACCCTGCGCTAATATTTCTTTAGGAAGAACCCTGCATAAGGAACCCATTCCAGAAATTGCGGTAAATATCAACTAAATTTACCAGAATACATGAAGTAAAACCAATAGCTTATAACCCAAATAGTAACCATCTGTCAGTGTAAGCGTTGTTGCACACATGGCAACGAGTAGAGGGGAAATTTAGTTCCCAAAAATTCGTCGAACGTGTGCCTAAAGGCAGTTATTTTGTAATGGCAAACGCAATCAGTTAGTGTTGGCGTACCATGCACACCAGATATTTTTCCATATAGGTAAACTAAATAAACCACGGATATTAGTTTGCCGACAGCGTGCGAGACATGTGATCAAGACGAGTACAATTGGTGTCGTAAGTTATTGGTAAAACGTATGCTAGCAACACAGATGAATGCAGTAGAAATTTTACCAAAGAACTCGTAGCGGATATAGCAACTACATACACCAAAGTCACGAAAGAAAGTGTTAAATTACCTTTCCTGAATATCTGGTACGTTCTCTTCTGGCACCTTAGATGACAAATTTTCTAATTCTGTCTGATCAATATGACTCTGTGATTCAAGAGAGTTAGTATCTTCATCCTGACTTGCTGATCCAAGAAGGTTGGCATACTCTTCTCTACCAGCAGAACCATGACACGCAATACTGTCTTCACTACTCATAGTGCATTGATATCTGTTGAAACTTTTGTACTCTGATCAAAATATCACGTCTCTCTTAAACATATATAATATGCAGCAATAACAAGTTGAAGATTGGTACATCGCATCGAAAAGTGGCATAATTAGGGCGCTATGAAGGTTAATGTAATAGTTCGCACACTGATTAGTGTAGCATTACATGCATTTACATAATATATACACTTAATAAAGCACTTTAAAACTTGTGGCTATGACCGATCTCAATATACATCTCAAATGTTAAGCCATTAACTCTGCATTTAATCCGCAACAAATTGTCTGTCAGGCCTCCTGATTGAGATGTAAATGTGCTTGGATACGTAGCTAAGAGTTTCATGTTTGATGCTATTAGAAGCCCTTGCATGCACCTGCTTCAAGATTTCTCTCTACGTCCATGTGGTTGCCTGAGACCGAAATGCTTAAGCATGATCACCATCTGACCCTGCTAAATTCTTTGGCGTAGGACAAAAAATTTTGAGATCAGCCGGTTTTTGGTAAGTTTTAAAATAGCCTTTCAACTCATTTCTATGGCTGATGGTTCCTACAAAACACAAGTACTCAGAAAATCTAGAAAGTTTCCAGTGCATTGGTCTTCCAAAATCCCAAATAAATGCAAGCATCATAAACGCAGAATTACACAGAAACAAGACCTCGCGATCTTGATTTAGAAATAAAACAAATTAGAAACAATTTTAGTCAGGCAGACTTTCCATTGAATTTTCTTAATAGTATAATCACATACTTTTATTAATTCGCCTGAGAAAGAAATTATATGTCATCATTCTGATTTTACATTCAGCGAATATTCAATTTGAAAGATTCCTGGTTTACGGTCAAAAATTCTCGTGGATCTCGGCAGCAATTACGATCACACACTAATTAAGCCATGCTCCTGCAATGCAATACTGAAGCTTGTACCGATATCATCTGTCCTCATCGGCAGCCAGGAGAAGTATTTTAATAGCTGGACATTTAATGATCTGCCATGTTTACTTGAGAGACCTGCAATGGCTGTGAGAACAACTAAAGTCCAACATTTTCATGGGTAATTTCAATACTGTCAGAAACTGCTTGCCTCTGCAATGACTCAGCTGATAATCATGCATCTTCCAATACCAATGCCGAGAACACCACCGAGTATTGTCGACTAAATGAGCAACATAGAATTTGTAGGAAACGTAGAACTTCCAATGAAAAGCATTTTTTTTTTATCCAAATATCATATGGTTATTTATGCAAACAGTTAATAAAAATTGGTCGATTGTGCTGCTTTAAGGGATTTTTGAGCAATAGCAAAGAGCAAGGATTTCGAATAGTAGGTCGGTAATACCATAATATTTCGATATATTACTTCAAAGCGAAAATTTAATTTTGGAAGTGAAAGTGGCTGCATCTCTCCCCACCATTTCACAGTGCTAACTTTGTTTGCACTGAATACATGGTATATTTGTAAAAGACCGTGGCCGTTTTTGATCAATGCTAATAATACTTTCAACAGTGTTTTTTCTGAAAACAGCATCATTACCTAATTACCCAAAGTTTTGGGTTTTTGAGATTAACGCAGAAGGGGTCAAATTGATTACATGCTATAGAACATTGACAGCCTACGCTCAAGCATAGATAGTAATAGAACCAAGAATGATGGAACTAAAATGATTATTAAAGTCTGCGTACTCGATAACAAAATCAAAACAAAAAATAAAAGCAACTAACAAAAAACAAATGGATCATAAGGGAAGAAAACAGAGAAGGTCAAAGATTCTTTGAGTGTGCTTTTAACAAACTTCAAGATTCATCTACTTAACATAAAATCTCGGAATCCAAATATACTGAGACTTAAAGCTCTCAATAAAAATGAATGAGAAGGATAACTTCAGTATGTTAGTGGATATTCGACAAAACGGTATACTGCAGGAATTTGTGCTCTTATTTCCACCTATTACATGGACTCCAAATTCTGGTACCTTCCTACTTGCGTAACATAACAAAATATTGGCAAACTAAGCATATATGCGGAACTTTTCAATT
The DNA here is from genome assembly GCA_027575255.1 of Scolionema suvaense. Lineage (NCBI taxonomy): Eukaryota > Metazoa > Cnidaria > Hydrozoa > Limnomedusae > Olindiidae > Scolionema > Scolionema suvaense. The sequence goes on from JAOBRC010365571.1 coordinate 9,431, forward strand.
AGCAGATATCTCAAATTGAGGGACGAGTTTCTCTTCCCCAATGGTTTCCTCTAATTGTAGATTATATTGTATGCAGCAGTACGTCAATCATATTAAAGCTTGGCATTTCGTCATTACGGTGTAACATTTGTAACCATAGCATTTCACTCTATGCAAAATTTTACGCTTTACTTCATTTTATGAAATATTTAGACAAAGAAATAACTGTACTAATATCTTTGGAAGTAAGTGGTTTGTAAAACCCATTGTATTTTCGTGCATTTAATTTGAGATTGTTAATAGTATGCTCAGGAAAGTTTCCTGGCTTACTCTATTCTTGCTGCTATTTACTTTTATGATAAACACCACTCCATAATGTTTTCAGGAAGTAGGAATAAGTTTACCTGAACGCCTTTGCTTCAGTCAATAAAAGAAGAAATGCAAAACTGATCGTTACTGCACTCTTGGCTAAAAACAAAGAAGATTATTTGCATGCACACTAGAAATGGAGCGTTTTCCTTTATGAGCATGCTAATACACTTTTTGCTTACTAAAACATATAACAATTATATATCTCGCATTAGCAACATTAGCATTATGAACAAAGTTGAAAATAACACTGAAATTCTCCCCCTCAAATACACATTGCAATCCACCAAAGAGTGAGCATGCTGTGATCAGTCGTGTGTCGTGCTGCATTTGAGGAAATGACTTTGGTCAAATATAAGTCGTCATCACTATGTCGAAACGTTTTGTGCTTGAAAAAAATGCTTTCTTTAAATCTTGATTTAATGTTTATAACAGCCACATTCTTCAAGAAATGCAACGGTCAAAAGTGAAATTAACATGGTTGAAAGCTCTTTTAAATTCCTGAACTTTGGTTAATATTTCATGCAGAAAGCTGCGTTCGTTCAAGAGATACAGGCCTTTAAAGTTGCAAAGTTTCCGCTATCTTTCTTTGGCACAGTAATTATGCATGACGTGGGTTACGACCAATTAAATTAGTGACTATTTGTGATTGCATTGTGGACAGCTGAACATGTTTGATTACACTACTTTTGTCAGACGATGGATATGTTCAATAAACCATCTCCATAATTCTTTCAACTGGTTGGCTACTATGGCCAGCAGTGTCCCTGGTGATGGCCATAACTGATGTCATGGCATAATGTGAATCAAGCTGGGATGGGTACTTGGAAGCAAGTTTTTAGGACAACCACTGAAGCTTTTCACCTCCAATAAAAACCAAACTTCATCATTTTTCATATTCTATCCATGAGCTGAATATCACTTTTGACAATTGTATTGCTTTAAGGCATCTCTCATCACAGTGAACATCTGTTATTGTTCGATCTTGATTGATCTACATGTTGTTCGTCTGGGAAATGTCTTACCTCTCGCTTCGATCTTCGAGCATTTCCATGTCTACTGTAAGAGGACGTGCAGTTGAGAGAAGTTGGAATGGATACTTCGTCTTACCCCCAACAGGATAGCACACTTCTCAGTGTGTTATTTGGCCAATAACCATTCAGTCCTAGATAATGGGTAACTTGCTTGCTAATTTAACTTTAGGGAGGTTTGAAAAAGAAACCATGGAACATTTTTTAATTTAATTAGGCTTTATTGTCAGGATTTAGGAAGTAGGTGGGGGTGAGAGAGTGCACAAAATCGCAATAGCCCGAAACCGACAAAATTCATACTTATACACTCTTTTCCAAAATTTTTGATGTTCCAATCCAGAGTTAGTCACATGTATGTAGATGATAAAAAAGGAAAGATATCCAGGTTTCTTCTATGTCTCTGACAGCAACAACACCATGGTCAGCACATGCAATAACAGTCGCAACATACCATCTCAAGCAAGCGACATCAAATGGCATCGCTATCTGGTCAGATTTTTGAAACTGTTATGAGCCCTAATTTTCAGCTGAGTTTCATAATAACTAAACCGACTAGGAAATAGTCAATTTACCACTCTGCTAGACTAGCATAGTTCATTTCATCAGATCTATGTTTGAGAGCCGGACTGTGAAAAGTGGAAAATGCGAAAGTGAATCAATATCCTCGGAAAAGAAATGGACTAGTAGGTTTTGGACGAGACAGCCGATACGCCAATTAAGTGTTCCCGCTATGCCGGGCAGAATCCTGCCCAGCGCGAAAGCAATAAAATTTAAATGGCTCGATACGCAAGCATTCATATTTGACTAACAAATACGGGGGTATCAGCAAGAGCTGTTTACTGTCTTGCTGCAAGAGAGCTTTGATCGCACTCCCTCTCAGATATTTCGCAAACAATCTTGCGCATGGACTGCAGGTAGTTCCTGCTCAAGCCAACACCTTCTAGTCACTTCTTCTTTCTCCTCTCCTGTTATGAAGAGTCTCATTTGAATTGAGCAGCAGTCAGAATACAAACTGAGGGTATATTTTGGGGGGGTTTTTCGAGAAAAGCGACTAAGCTAGTCTATCACTCTGCATGTAGTTTAGAAGAATTTCAGAGGGTCACACGACGTTTTTTCGTGACCGCCACGGTTGAACAGCAGCAAGTCTGACACATGCTACCCCCTTTGCTTTTCCTCAAATAAATTTTGAACCAGCATTCCAATATTGACACCTACTTTAAAATCATAAGGTACATATAATTTAGACTATTTAAAGACATAGAAGAACGTATTTGAAAACTTTGTTCCGGAGTAATCTGGAATTGAGTTTTTGTGTTTTTGCAAGTGAACATGAAAACAACCAAGTGTCAAAATATCACAAAGTTGTTAGGTTCTTCTGAAATACTGAACCTAATCGCCTGAAACTTCAGGGCACATGCAGAGCAGTAAAAAAAAATAAAAACAGGAGTGGACATCTAAGAAAGAGAAGGTGAGCCTCCAGGATCAGATTTGTTCCTGGCTGACGGTTCTCTGACAGTGCATGTGACACCACCAAAATCCAACACTTGGCTATAAAATTTTCGGCCCTCGATGGACCAACAATGGCAAAACAAACTTTTACAAACGGTCGCAAGTGGTGACATTTTGCTCACGGTGCGTTGTTATGACTCCTGTTCCGAAAACGCGTATGGGTAACAATTTTTTTGACCCTCACAGTTTTTAAGTGATAACTCCGAAAATAGTGATACTTAAGTGCTCAAACTTCTATAACAGTTAGATGACATGGGGGTGTGCGCACCAAACTTGCAAACTTGAATATCTCCTGACAAACTCTGGCCCTATTGTTCAAAGAATAATAGAATCGAACGCTACATACTTATTCCGGTGCGCACGGCATTTTACTAG
>JAOBRC010365682.1:0-12692 GCA_027575255.1 Scolionema suvaense
TTTTAGAAAGGGGGGGATGCCAAAAAGGGGGGGGATTGATGAAAAAGGGGGGGATTGAACCCCTCTGCACACTATGACAGTGTGGGCATTTCTGAACATTTTCGCGATATAAACTTTCGCGAAACAGACGCAAACTTGCAAAAGTTTCTCCGAATATAGTAGTTTGATCTACTCAATCAATTTCAATAAGGTATACCGCATGGAATTATGAGCTTGTGTATGTGTCCAGTTCTTGCAAAATATCATTCAATGTTGGTAATATGAATGGTAGGAACTGCTTCCTCTTTGGATTTACGGTATACACTGTATTGTACTGATACGGTCTACAACCTGAAGTTTGGTGTTTTTACGAAATATAAACAAAGAAAGCATTTTACGGTTTAAATCCCGGTGCATTTTAATTTCGCGGTTGGCCCCCAGAACAGATTTTTGCGGCATTTTAATTTTGCGGTTGAGCCTGAAATGTGTTTTTCGCGCCATGTTAGTTTCACGTTTTTTTAGCATGACAGCAAAAGTGCGAAGTTTTCAGCCAATAAAGTATGTATGCTCAAATATTCCTCGAACTCATATTCAAGTTTTATGCGCAAAGTATGATCTGTTCTTTCAATTTGGATTAGTTGCGCACCATGAAATTGTGAACCTTGGTGTTGAGTTGCACACACAAAACACCACCCTTTATATATTGGTGACACCTTTTTATAGGTAACACCCATTTCATGTTTTGTTTTGGAATGTTAAGCTTAAGTTCACATTCATGCTTAATTATGCCCCCAGCTTATGTTCAAGTTTCAGCCGCTGTATTGGATCCGTTCTTGTAATTGTAATTGGGCTTAGGCGCATGCCCAGTAAATATGCGCATGGATACTAAATTTATGTTTACATTCAAGTATGTGCCCAATTTATTCTCAAGTTTGATCAGCTATGTTGGACCATTTCTTTTAATTTCTCTACTCTGTACTTTACTCTCATCCATATTTTAATAGCTAACATTACTTTTGCTGATTCTTTCCCTGAGACCCACATGCCTGGGAAGAAAAAATAAGACTTCACATGTTTCCCCTGTGTGATAAGTAGCTTAGTTGAGTACAGTTGAATAAAAAGTAGTCTGTAGTTTTGTTACGGAATGTGTGTATAGGCCTATTTACTTATATAGTGCCCAAATGCTATTGCTGGCATCCTGTTAAGTTTGTTGATCATTGATAACCAAGTGAATAGGCTCAAGGCAACTATAGTTGTGCAGGAAGCTGCTCTGCCTAGCTAGGTATACCTAGGCCTTGCTATAGCTGTAACTGTAGTAGACCCAAATCATGTCCCTGCCGTTGTTCTTTATCGTATATAATCATGTATAGGTCGTATATAAAGAGGACAAGAAGATTTCTTGCCTCAAAATATAAACTATTCAGTATTGCTGATTGGTTATTAGCTACCTACTGCCCTGATGTTTGGTTAAATTTTGAGAAACCACATTCCAGAGTCATAGCCATCTTGCAGGGCTCGAAATAAGGAAATGATTTGCAGCGGTCACGGTGACCGTCAACGTCGATACGAAGACGGTCATGATCAAGACATTGGTGGTCAAACAGAATGCATACTATCTGAAAATTTGTAAGTGGAAGAAAAGTGGGCCGGGGGACGTCATCAAGTGAACCCCAAACACTCACGGACCGACGTCACCGGGAACGGACGATTCCCAGCATATCGACACCACACCATGGTTATTTCACATTAACTTTGGCCTACTGGGGAAATTTTTATACTTCCCCGTGGAACACGGTATGGCAGTTGCCCAACCAAATTAAATAACTACCGCTTGTGGGAGTCATTATTAGTCCAGACATGATTATGTGCATGCGCACGTATTGCATTAGGATTAGCAGCCTTGAAAAGATATTTGTTGTACGCACGCGCATTAAAATCAAACACGCCGAGAGTCTTGTATGCGTAATGAAATGTAGCAAAGCATTGTTTTTCGTTATGCTGATTTTGCCCCAGCTGATATGAAATGAATTGAGATGATATGAAGTATCAAAATATTGCTTATGTGCAGGTTGTTCTCTGAACTGTGCATTGTAAATAAGAATGCTAAATAACGTAACTCATCTTGAGCAAACGAATTATGTAATGTGAGAAAAAGATGAACATCAATCACTGTGCCACTAAGTCAACAAAGAAAAAGTGCTTGGATAAACTATTTCGTGTTTTGCGCATATTCAATCATTCTAATGGCCAATTATCATTCGTTTTATTCAAAGCAGAGACAGTAGTGAGGTTGCGAAATTAAAATCTGCGACGTGAACGCTATTTCTCAACAGTCGAATGGCTAACATTCGCGTTGCAGATCAAAAGAGGTTGCGAAAATATCTACGACGCAGTTTGTTTACATGTGGACATATGATGACACAGTTCGAATTTTCTGGCTCATTGTTTCGAACAAAGAGCCGTTCAAAATCTTGTTTTGTTTTGTTTTGAAGTCAATACAGTGCAAAAATCTGCAGCGCTCATTTTCAAAATTAGCATTGCAGATTGTACACGATGTAACTCGACCCGTAAGATACCTGTTTCGCCAGTTCATTCATTGCAGTGAATCCTATGGAGGAAGTAACTCTGATGGAACTTTGGTGGAAAGTTGTCTATTTTGTTCATTATTCTTTTTTTTTTTTCATTTTCTGGCTCCTCAGCCAAGAAGTGGGGGTAAAAATATATTCGTTTGCACTCTGACTTATCAAGCATGATATATGTTGCATTTGTTATGTTCTGTAAGATACCACATTTCATAAAGACAGCACATTTTCAAGATGGCTCAAATAATCCAAGGCCGCACATTCGAAGCTGTTTGTTTTCTTGACTTGCTGATAATCTCGCGAGTCAATAAAGGCGTATACTGCCATCTGGTATGTATTCAAGCTTGAGCATGATCCATCTATTGGTTTTAAGCTGGCATTAGTTGATGGAGCTGCTATGGCTATCTGAAATGCTCTGATCTACCACGTAGATCTGGACTTACCAAACAAAGACCAAAGAGGGTTTGATTGTCGAATTTACCAATAAAAATTGTACATGGCATCTGCGGCATCGTACGAGCTATGTTGATCGCGACGTAGAATACTATACACACTTGAAAATTTATTTTTTAAGCCCTAAAATATCAAAAATTTCTGGGGCACTCTATCCAAAAAAACTCAATCCTACGAGGAAAACGATAGTAAATTTAAATGCTTGTATAAATCCCTGCCTGGATGAGCTTAGATACAGCATGCCAATAGCGTTCGCGTCATAGATTTTGGCATTTCGCAACCTCACTAGTGTAAACAAAGATTAGCTTTCTGAATTGATGCGTAAAACAACACCACCAATTGGCCAGTGAATATCGTAGCCGGTTTGATCGACTGAAGCTACCGACTGCTAAGACCGAAGCATCACATTAGGTACTTGCCTTGGCCCCAAAAAGCCATTGAACAACACAAAAGAACTACTCCCAATTTCATGTTAATTAAAAACTTCCTAAGTTAACCTTCTTCTTCTCTTTACTTATTTCCTGTTGCACAGATGTGGACAAAACGATGCGTTTCGTTGCCCCCTGTCGATTGTAATCCTGAGTCTGCTGCGCACAACCGTCTTCGTGCTGTCCACCATGTTTTTTTTCTGAATTCCGCTTGTGACGTCATCAACTGACTTCCAGAAAGACGGTCTTCCGTGGGCCGAATTGTACATTTTGCATATCATTTTTGCCTGCCGTGTCAGAGCAGTTTGGTAGTTATGTTATGATCCATGTGCTATAATCTGACAAACTCATGTCCAGCTGGCAGGTAAAAATTAACCCTCAAGGCGGCCATTTTTATAGTTTTTCAATTTATTTAAAAATGCTTCATTATTTTTGCTATTCTGATTTTGATGTGTATCTTAGGGGCAGTATAGGTAATGTGATGGATCATGGGAAATGTCTGAGAAAAGTCCGGTTAGGCTTTGGCGTGGCTGCTTTCACAATCAAAAATTGCCAGAACTGGCATGTTTCAGGGTTTTCAATATATTTCAACAATGGTTCATTAGACTTTTGTAAATATTCATGTGAATTGTTAAGGAAACTCTGTTATGAACTACTTATGTCGTATCTTGGGAAAATCTGATTCGGCTTGTGGGTGGCTATTTATGTCTGATGATATCTGGAGAAAGCCCAGTTAGGCTTTGGTGCGGCCATTTTACAATCTAAAATTGCCAGAAGTGGCTATTTTGTTTTTGAAAAAAAAAACATTTCAACAATGATTTATTAGATTTTTGTAAATATTGGTGTCAATTTTAGGGGAAACTCTTTCCAAATATTCCATAAGTTATTTTGTTATTTTTGCTGTGAAGCTTGTGGCAAGCACTTTGTATATTATGAACCATGTGTCATATCTATGGAAAGTGTGCTCCCGTTGCAGATGGTGGTTTGCATCCGAAATAACTATATTCAACGATTTTTTAAATATCTGAAGAACGATTCGTTGATTTTCGGAAAATGTTTATGCGAACTCTCAGGGGAAAACAGTGGAAGTGTTATAAACATGTGGCCACATTGTGGGAAAACCTGGTTTGGCTTGCAGCTGGAAATTTACGTCCAAAGATCGCGAGTTTTATGTTTTTTTTCAATGTGTCAAGAACAATCTGTTGTTTCTTGTTATTTAATGGTGAACATGTTTAAAGCTACATTCAGGTCGCAAGTCCTGGTGCACAGGTGGCTGCCAATTTCCATAAACAATTTTCGAATCTACTCACGGTTTGGAATGTTTGGCTGCCATTAGCCATTGTCACGGTTCGGGTGATTGCTCACACACATCACTCTTACTAACCCTCAGAGTCAGCCTTAGTCTGTGTCTTGTTTCAGGTGTAACCAGGTCTCACGTGGTTATGCTTCCTGTCCTTTCATCGACAGAGTTATTCCCTGTGAATAGAGGGAGAGTGGTAGCTAGTTTGGTCTGTCACTCTCTGGAGAACACCCGATGTTGCGTTGTTTATTTCACCTAGTGTTTTGTGTTTTCTTTACTGACAGGCAACAGTTAACTGGGAAAATTTTTTATGGCATTGCAGGTGAAAATTTTCGCTGAAAGCTGGTCATTTTTGAGTTTCTTCGTAATGTTTCAAGAATACTTCATTAGTCATCTGTAGTTTTTGAATAGTATTGTACTGCCATGTTGGTTGCTATTTAATTATTGCACACCCTTAGCAGGGTTGTGCCCAAGATTTTGTGAGTGCTGGGTGAACTTTGCTGTGAAACTGCTCCGTTGGGGGGGGGGGCCTGGGGGCTTGCAGGAGTTCTGAGCCCTCCTGTGAGGTTCGAGGCAAAGCCCCGAAAGTCTTAAATCATCAACTTTGTTTGATTCTGAGAATGGCTTAAAATTAAATCTGCCTAGCATCAACTCAAACACTGTCATGCTACTGAATAAGTCAGCAATATTATTTGACTTAAAGCAAGACAAGGATCTGGTACTATTCTGCATTTTCTTTTTGAATCATAAGAACCACAGTTCCTTTCATAGAGAGGAGAAAACGCGTCCTGATCATATTCAGGGGTTGGAGGTGCATCCATGCATTTTATTATGCAGGTAATGAGGGACACACACTGTGCCACATCCAGATTATGTTCACTCAGATTTGAGCTCCCCGCTGGATATGTTTGTTGGAATTGTGATTGAGAAAAGAACCTGAATAGCTTTGCGAGTGGTGGGTGATTGGAGCTGAGTGCTGGGTGGTATTCATCGCACCTTGTGCTTTGTGCTTTCTTCATTATTGACTAACCTGTATCCTAGAGAGGTTTTTACCTCAATGTTAACCCTTCCCGTGCCGATGTACTAGCCGGTTTTCACCAGATTTGGCCCTTTCCAGTTCAGTTTAATCCCCTCCCCATGCCATCCCGACTGTACTCGGGATCGGCATGGGAAGGGATAAAAATGCTGCTTTCCACTAATACCTCTTCCCGTGCCGAGCCTACAAGCTGGTTTTCACCAGATTTGGCCCTTTTTGGAGATAGTTTTCAAAGGGGTTAACTTCGTTGGTTCGGGTTGTAACTGAAACCATAAGTCGCGATGCTCCTAGGTGTCCACCTAGGGGTCCCAGTTCAATTTAATCCCCTTCCCATGCCATCCCGACTATATTCGGGATCGGCACCAGAAGGGTTAATATCACTATCATATTGTAAAAAGGTCATTAGCTTTGTATCTTCACCTAACTATTTTTAAAGGCAATAGAGGGTATTTATTCCATGATACGAGATCAGCTGCTTTCTGCAATAAGTTCAGGAAGTTATAAACATTTGAACTGACTTTAAAATTTTAGAAATGACTATTTTCATGTAGGCATCCAATCTATGTAATTAGCAATGTTTCTTAGGCAACTTTTTGTTTGTCTTGCCTCTGCTGGGCATGAATTACATGTCTTTTCTTTCGACATCGTGCTTTTAGTAATATTTTTTTCTTCTCATAAAAGGGTGATTCTGATACCCGTTTGCTCTTCAGTGAATTTGCTTTTTCTAGATCTTCAGAGAATGTGCCTAATGTTACGTTAGAATTGCAGAAAGAGGTCATGGATGATGATAATATCAGCTTGGACGGCCTCACCAGTTTTGATGAAGATGGACAGGAAAATAGCAAGGAGTCAAATAAAGAAGTTGATGATGCAGATCGCCTGTCTGTCACTGCTGAGGGAGATTTGACAGAGGATGATATTTCAACTGTAAGCACTCCTGTCTCGTCAGAGCAGGGTGATCTCAAAATTATGGAAGTAAAATCAGGTATAGCAGGAGAAGTAGACTTTCGAGCTGAAGTTGATTTAGCTAAAGATGATACACCGCCTAAACTATGTTTATTGAGTCCTGTGGGAAATTGTGATGGTGATACCAATCCTGCCAATATAGATTGCGATGTTTCAAAAGAGAGTCAGCTTTTGAATGAGTCACCTTGTGCTGAAGGAAATGTTGATGAGGCAAAGATTCCATATGAAGCAAAGACTTCTGATACTGTTAATCCCAGTTGTAATGGTATCATTGATGACCTAACTGTTGAAAGCTCTGCTGGAAATGACTTAGAAAATACACAAAAAGCAGCTCCGGTACAAGTGGAATGTGAGTCCGGGGGCAGCAGTTCCAGTGAAGATTCTAGTACGGAAACTTCAAGCAGTTCAGATGAACAAGATGAAGGTGGAAATGAATCAGATGGTGACAATGATGATGGCCCAGCTCATGAACCTACGAATGACTCAGGTATGTTGTCAAATATTGAAGAATCGTCTCGGATGGATGGGCTATCTGCTAGTATGGACAGAAATGGCGAGCACAGCATAGAGCCGAGTGCACTATCTGTGTCATATATTGACGAGGAGGCAGGCCCTAGTGGAATCAATCTGAATCATGGTAAGAAACAGTCGGATAATGATTCTGACTCCGATTCATCTGTTATTGAAGTTCCTGCGCCAAAGAAACCCAGTCCTGTGAGAATCAGCTTGTTATCTGATACGGAAGAAAGCGGTGAAGATGAAAACAATGAGAGCAAAAGCGGTAAAGGAAAAGGAAAGTCTACGAAGAATGCTGAGAAACGTATTCAAGATGTTTTGAGAAAGAAGAGAGATGAGACTTCAGACAGTCATTCTCGGGAAGACATTTCCAAAGACCAAACGTGCTCTATATGTTTAACACCATTCCAGAACCGCACTTTCCTGAATGATTGCTTTCATATCCTTTTCATGTAGCTGTGGTCTGACCTTTATTTTGCACATTTTGAACGTTATTGGGTTCTGTCATCTTCAGCGCATTTTTGTGTGGGATTATCACACCCAGTTGTATATCCTGTTTCTGGTAATTGGCATTGAAGTTGATTTGGAAGATGCCACTTCTTGAAAGAAACCTATACTGCTCTAGAGTTTTGTCTTCAGAACCCTATAAAAGTTCATCAAATGTATTCGAATTAACGATTAGCTGGACTTAATGGATGATATTGCTTGGGGATGCCTCCACTCCCTGGTTTGGAAACTTTAGCCATGTTGGAATGGCGAGTTTCCACACAGCGGAAGTTTCCGCGCGGATTTTTATTCCACACAATAAATTCCTTTCACAAACCAAAACTTCATTCAAACTCGCATTCCGCCAGAAAGTTGAATTGACTTCCACTTTGTAGCGGAAGCGGAATTCCGCTCGAAATTGATCACCTGCTTGTAATGCACATGCTCAGTTATTTTTCCGTGCGGGAAAAAATCGTCGGCGCGGAATATTCCACTCACCTTACGACTATCGCAAATTGTCCAGTTTATGACCACAATTCTGTTCAATGTGTTTGCTGAAGTCGGATGCTGCTCGTCTCTCCACGTGAAGCTGCTGAGAAATTACTGAATCCCTACAGCTCTCAGTCTTTAGGGATTTCTCGCTAACCAGTCGAAGCAAGGCTTGAACCTTGAACCCAGAGGTTACAAGTAGCCAGCTGCGCTAACCAGAGCCCTAAAGATTCAGGCGGATATTGATCTGCATCCAAATTCAGCTATTTTGACTACTGTCACTGCTCTAACGAACAAAATGGACACAGAGCTTCAGCATAGTATCGACAACCCTATCCATGAAGGGTTACCAAACAGCTATGAGAAATGGCCAATCAATACTTGCTTGAATCTTTAGGGCTGATTTATTAGGCCATCACCAGGTGCCTTAAAGGTAACTATATGTTGGCAGTAAAATTGTGAAATGATTTCTAGCTACTGAATTAGAGATCATCAAAGACTTTTTGTACTGCTATGTTCCTTTCAGAGGTATTCTGTGAATTCTTTGAACCTTCTGGGTCATGTCATAATGTACAGGAGGGCCTAGCCCTCCTATCTTTGGGAAAACTCTAACTTTTAGAATACACCTGACAACCACCCCCCGCCCCCTTCAGTTGCCAAGCTCGTTCTCGCCTTCTAGTCTTTGTGCCTCCCTTTACCACGCCCACATTAGCTGGCAGAATAGCTTGGACTTCGTTGCTGTGGTTAAAATTGATAAGATAAATATGTTTTGTTGATTGAGGTTCTGCTCTGACTAGCAATTAGCACTGCTAGCCGCTTTCCACACGGACCCTGTATTAACCCTACTTTACCTGGGTTTTTTGGTGTGGTATTGCGACTTGGGGGGTGGGTTGGATTCCAAACTACATTAAGGGTTTGACCAGGAAGTTTTCCAATCACCGTCCAACTTTTTGCATTTCTGAAAAAACTACTAACTCGAGGGCCTTGAAGCAAGGTTTTTGTGAAAGACTGATATTGGGAAAAGTAGACAAAGATGGGGCCCTTTGTGGCCCTGCGGAAACATTGCCATCCAAAAAAAAAGCAATCAAGGGGGTGGAATCCACCCATTCCCCCTGTCAATGTAGAGTTAAAATCTTGTTTTGTTATTTCGCTTTCGGCTGTTTAATTATAGGACTCAGAATAGCAAAACCTCAAGAACTTCCCCTTAAAATATTCCATCCCTCCATAGTACTGGCAGCTCCTCCCCCTAAGTTTGTGTTTTTTACAACCTTCCCCTATCATTAAGGGGGGACTCTGAAACATGAAACCATAGTTTAAATGGCTCATTTCAATTCTTTAGGTTCAGGGTCAAGACCTGTTTGCCTTGAAACCTATAAAGATTGAGATTGGTAGGTACAGTATTCAGTAATTTCTCATTAATTCGGTGTGGAGAGAAGAGCTGAAGCAGACTTCAGCAATTCAAAGAATCTCCATGTCACCATCCAAACTGAAATGTCCTCTTGTGTGATTTTTAGATGTCATATCAACCCCGCTTTTTACTTCCTTTTCCATATCTCTTTATCCTTATTCACCAGTGATATTTCCTTGACTGATTATTTACATTCATTCTGTCACACGTGCATATTGCAGTGGTCAGAGTTGTCTCGCCTTTGCCCTCTCTGCAAGACTCGCTACGATTCTTTAATACACAGTGTAGGCCCACACTTGGAATACGAGCAGGTATGGACGTGCAACTTCTTAAATGTAGTATTTAGGTGGAAGAAATGCACCATATTGATTCTCCTGAGTTCTAGGAGCATTCACTGTGGTTTCTTTCTCTTCAGATACCTGAGTAGTACATCTTTGTGTAGCTTGAAGAACTGGTCTTAGGCTTTACGTTGCTGTAAAGAATGGGTCAACATTGTTTTCAGACAAAGTACTCTAATTCTTGTAGGAATGTAGCTCCTAGAGAGGATTATTTTTTGTTGATATACTTTTGTTTTATGAGATCTGCTGAAATAGTGGTGGTTTTTCATGCTTTCAAAACCACTAAAGGTGAGTCTAAGTGGACTGTCGCACGCTGCACTGCGCGAGTCTACGGGAGTCAATTCTATCCATATTTGTTCTTTTGTGTAAGAGATTAGGAATGTCAATAAGTTAGCAATCTAGTTGCGTAGCAGTAGACATAATGTGGACGAGAAAACGTTGCACAAACATTAACAGTGTCAGACTTGTGCGCGAGTCTGTTTGGACTCACCAAGCAACTGTCCGTGCAAGTCTTCTCGCAAGTCAGTTCTCGCTAACTCGCTTTGGATTTGAAAGCCTGGTTTTTCCTGTTAGCATGTCTCTCTTACTTGATAGAGATAGTTTGATGCTTCATTTTTCTAGTTAATGAAGAAAAGAGTACTTGGGAATTAAGAATTCGTTTTACCTAGCTCCCTAAACAGGATTTTAATTCTAAAAGATCTCTTGCCAATTTTGTTTTGTTATTAAGCCTCTCTCCCCAATTCTACATTCTTGCTATTGCTTTTCCTTTGTTTTACAATTTGTTGCCAGACATAAATTTACATTATGTTGCCGTATGTAGATAGCAAGCTGTTATTTTTTCTCTCATGAGAAAGCGATTTTAAGCACTGGAGCATATGTGTTTACTAGCTATTTTGCTAGGACTTTGCCTCTTTCGTCATGCTCTGTCTGCCCAAATATTGACTACTAGGTCTTTGCCTCTTTCGTCATGCTCTGTCTGCCCAAATGTTGACTACTAGGACTTTGCCTCTTTCGTCATGCTCTGTCTACCCAAATATTGACTACTAGGACTTTACCTCTTTCGTCATGCTCTGTCTGCCCAAATGTTGACTACTAGGACTTTGCCTCTTTCGTCATGCTCTGTCTACCCAAATATTGACTACTAGGACTTAGCCTCTTTCGTCATGCTCTGTCTGCCCACATATTGACTACTATGCATATGCTGGCTTGGGCATGAACAGGGTGGCCACCGGTTCTGGAATTCCTTGAATTCCTTGAATTGTTCTGGAATTTTTTTGGTTCTGGAAACGTTCTTGAAAAACACCACTTTTCGCAAGCTGTTCTGGAATTGTTCTGGAATTCCGAATTTTTCTCTAACATAATTTTTTTCTTCTCCATTTTTGTGTCTCAATAGCACTGCATATGAGAATTCTGTAAAATGCACTGAGTATTCATGTTCTGGAAAAATCTTAAAATGTTCTTGAATTGTTCTTGAATTGTTCTGTTTTTTTTTCTTAAATTTGGGTGGCCACCCTGATGAAGCACGTGCAAGGTATACGGTATTGACTAAAGGTATACTGTATTGACTACAAATTCTATGCTTACTCTCTAGTACTTCTTTCCTGATGATGGCCCGGATGTTAACAAAACACCTGAGCGCGTACCGCAACATGGATCCCGAGAAGCTTGGGTCTTCAGCGAGAATATGGAGGATGGAAGGAGGTAATTATTCGCTTCTTGAAAACTGTACTGTTCTGAGTGGTGTGTTTGATATGTACTGTAATGCCTAAAATAAGCACCCCTCAAGTTAGTACCCACCCTATAGGTGAAGTTACTGAAAAAGGCGCAACACCCCCCCCCCCCCCCTTCTTCCTTGAATAGGCGCCCACTCTATATTCTTCTGAATCCGGCGCTTAATTTGAGTTTTTGACAAGAAAAGAGTTGAAAGGATTTACTGAGAAATATTGAATAAACAACACAGTTTGTTTAGCTTTCGTTTTCGTCCTTTTCCTTGTAACAACATGGGAACGTTTTAAATTGCTTATAGATGTATTTTAAAATAAGCGCTTACCTCAAATAAGTGCCCCTCTCAAATAAGCTCCTACCAAAGGCTCAAAGAAGTAAATCAAGGCATTATGGTACTATGATTTGAGCTGTCATTAGTGTTAGCTCGTGTGATGTTGACCAGCAATTAGGAAATACCTTTCCTTCACTCCGTTACCTGAGTTTCTGAAAAAGTGCCTTCCTTCCTGTTCAGGCCCTATTTTAGACAGAAAAAGTGTCCGCAAATCAGATGCTACCCTTCTTGAAATTCACTTTGAAATGCCCTTTTCGATCATATCAGGGTTGTTTTGACAAGTGTTTTGAAGAAAATGCCCTTTTCCCCTAATTTTGGACACTTCCCTGAAATTCTAGAATATGCCCTGCTTTTGTAAGCTTCTTGATTGTGTTCAGAGTAATGTGTATTCTGTGAGTCAACATTTCTTTTCTTCTGTTGGACCCTAAACCAAATGAATTCCTGCTTAGACATTGGCTGGTGAAAGCTTGATTTTACTTCGCGCCACGTTCTTTTTTTCCTCTGAAAGGTTTCGCTACCGTAGCACTGTTACAAATCATGATACATGGCTTGCTCGCCAGGAACAGCGTCGTGAACGCCGACTTCGAGCAGAGGATAGGTCACAAAGAATGATGAGCAGACGATTGAAGTGGTCAGCTACGAAAGATCGAAGAAA
>JAOBRC010365904.1:0-12689 GCA_027575255.1 Scolionema suvaense
TTGATGTAATTCGGTTAGTGTTTGTTAGTTAAAGTTACTTGCTAAATGGAATGAGAAAAGAAAGTGAAACTTGTTAGCAAAACGCTCTTCTTTTGTTCTTTTTTCTTTTGTCTTTTTTTTTGTCTCTTACAATTTTAACTTTGAGACATTGTCCAGGCTGGAATGTTGCTTAGCTGTTGCTAAACTTTTTGAAAAATTTGAGACTCGCGTTGTTTATACAAAAAAAAAAGCGTGTACTGTAGTCTTCGTGGTTTATTTTTACAATCACTTTAAACAAATGTTTAGGGTTTGGCAGCATTTAACCCCACATCTACAGTAGCTCTGCAGGTGCTAGCAATGATATGTGGGAAGCTCACATAGGTTCGCATTTTCAAACCCATAATCCAAGCAACGTACATTGCAGAGCATATGGAAACATTGCATTCACCTAGTGAGATGAACACATAACACGACATATATCGTGAGCAACATAACCTGAAGTTCAGAGTTATGTCAGAGTAAGACAAAGCAGGAGTAACACTCCTCCAGAGAGTGGGTAAAACTCTCCCACTTTTAACAGGATGAAAAATCTGTCGATGACGTAGACAGAGTGAAGCCAACCAAACAAAAAGCAGAAAACTGCCGTCCAGACACAGTACACAAAGACATACACGATAGATTACGAGGTACAACATAAATGATCAGCTAGGCGCCAGCACTTGAGACTCTGGCTGTGGCTTTAAGCATGCTTTACAGGTACCCAACACTCAGCCCTACCTGGATGACCAACAAATAATTTATGTACAAACAACAAACAAAGAGAAAAGAAAAAGTAGAAATAAATATCCTAAACAGTCCAAAAAAGAAAGACAAAATGGTCGCATTGGTAATTGCCCAATTAAATTATATTGTGATATGTAAAAATCAAATTCATTTATGCACATCAGCCACTACACACTACACTAACAACTGATAAGCGAACAAAAAGGAAAAAGTCCGTTACAGACACAAAACAGGGCCTATTCTGACCGCATGTACAAAAGAACATAAGACGAGGTATTACTTAAGTCTGCAGCTTTGGCTTTCATGACACCTGCATCATGACACACTAGCCATCGACTGGCCAACGGGCAATTGATATAAGCCCAGTAGTGACTGCCGGATTGTACAGACCCAGAGTGGTTTATTGTAGCTGCAAGCTTGAACTATGTATAAAATAGTTCCAGGTTTTCCAGGCTGGGATGTTTTAAAAAACACCCATTTTTCCAGGTTTTCCAGGCAGATTCCCCCCAAAAGGGCTATTTTCCAGGTTTTCTAGGTAGTGTGGCCACCATGTCGCATCAGAATTTGTGCCTTTATGCTATGAATCGTATCTTTAGGTTCAGAGAATCATTAAACCCTGTTCAGATCAGGTGAGATTGAACATCGGCAAAATCATTAAAAGTGTACCCTACGAAACACGTAATTGAAGCACTTCTAAGAACTCAAACTAAGTCCTATTTCATCACGAAAATATTGAATATTTACTTACAGTGTTCGGTCCATCCCTTGACATCGAGCGTGGAAGAGCACCAAGGGATGGTTTGGGTTTTCGGTCTGGAAGAGGCGGAGGGGCAACTCCGTTGTACATTATTTGAGGTGTCGCTGGAGATCTATTAAATGAAGAAAAAGAAATCTATAGCAAATTATTTGATGCGTCACTGGAGATCTATTAAATAAAGAAAAAGAAATCTATTGCAAGTTATTAGATGCGTCACTGGAGATCTACTAGATGAAGAGAAAGACACAAGATTGAAAGTAAGAAGCAGTTGACAACTGCGCAGAGACGCATACTTCAAGAAGCAAACCAATCTTCTGAACAGTCTTCAAGATTGCAAACAAAAAAGAGGCTGAATCCCCAATCTCAGTCGATTTGGCTATTTGTGATCAGCACAAAATCCCTAACATTTAGGATCCCTATCGCCATAGACTTAAAACGGAGTAATCAAGTGAAGCAAAGAGCAGTAAAGTGATTTTATAATTTACGAAAACGATCATTTTAGCAAGTGAATTAATGAGGTCGACTGCAGCGGTAATTAAATAGAATGACACAACACAGTTTTGATGGCGCCATTCAGCAACGGTTACCATACAGTTCAGTGCTTGAACTTCAGCGGCTTACGGTCATTGTGAAATCCCCTGAAGGTGGATTTGAACTTGGAGAATATCGCGTCAAAGCGAGGCTTTTTGCCACAGCTTCAAAAAAAGTTGAATGGGATGCACTTAATTTTGCCTTGATGAACACGTGCAGGTTCCACTTCATTCACTGTGCAAGCGCAAAAGTGAAAAATTCACTTCCCCGCCAAAATCCTCATGACTTGTTTAAGTGGAAATTCAGCCTAGGGGATGGATACCCCTAATGGTGGATTTCTACATGAACGAAAGTCGCAATGAACTGAGTGCATGAACAGTAATTGTAATTCGAGCTATACGTGTTCGTTGTGGAGAAAAAAAATTACATCTCATTCAACCTTTTTGAAGCGAAAATTTTTTATTCTCTTTGCCATAACATGCCCGCAAAGGCCCAAAAAATGCAAATAAAGAGAAGGCAATGGTACTTTGTGATAAAGTAATGTATTTTGGAATGCACGTAGAAAGTTAGCAGCACTGCCACAGTTTCAGGCGTATAGCTGCAGCATTTTTCGGACTGGCGCACAAATTCCATTCTTATAGACATAATCCACCCCCTTAATACTGAGTTCCTAAGTCAAGAAATAGACTTAGATTCCTAATAATAACCCAGGATTTCCTCTGTGCAGGGCATGTGCATTGCTAATCTGTTTAATCTGTTCATTGGAAATCCTGCTAGTTTTTGAAATCGCGGCAGAAATGTCAGGAGCTTGGCATTTTATAATCATCTGCAGCATATCCTTACATACATTCATGTTAAACAGTTGATCATGAACTGAACATTTTTCTAACAATCACACATGCCGTACTTTTGTCAACAATAGCAGCAAATTTTACCAGTTGGACCAAATTTTGTATCCCAACATTTCTTCTAAGCCAAAACGGTCATACACAAGCAATATTTCTTCTTCCGCTGAACAATCTAATACAGGCATATGCTCCCATACGAAAAATTATTACAAAGAAGCTTTGAAGAAGAAAAAACATCTTAACCATTGCTGACTTTTATTGATGATGCCTAACAGTTGCAGGCGAAATATTCAGTGCTAGAAAATTATTTTCGCATTTTCTTCCATTCTCTTGACAAACCCATACTTCTGCTTGCTACTTTAGTTATTGAAATTTTATGGAAACATAGAGATACGCATGACTTAACAGATGCAAGAGAAATCTCTTTATAAGCAATAAACAGAAGGCTAAAAGATGAAATTCCACATGACATATTTTTCCATTTGGCACAGCACAATAATGTAATGTGACCTATACATTTTCGTTGAAAATAAAGAAAGAAATGGTTGCAAGCTGTTAAACTTTTTTGAAGCAAAATTCTTTGCTGCTGCAAAAGCTTTGCTTTCCTACAATTTTGCTATGTGGAAATCCAGATCACGTCTTACCGTAATGCAACAGGAGGAGGAGTGATTGGACTAGATACACTACCAGCTGGAGCATACGGTGACGGTGGTGGTCGTCTGGAGGCTCGTTCAGGGGGCTAAAGAAGAAAAACAAGTGAAAAACATGGTCAGCATTTTAAATTGAGAATTGACATACATGATGATATTTACTGGCTGGATAAAACCCTGATCGCCTTGTCTATGTTATGCGCTACAGCGTGTTTGGGGCAAAGACTTTCATGAGTGAAAAGTATCTGCAAGTCAAAAAAAGTCACAGAATCGTAAACTGAATTATGAACCATGCAAAAAAATAGCCATTCAATCGGGTTTTGCCAATGGGACAGATGTTCCATAGCAATTATAAACTATGAACCAATCATAAACTATCTCCAAAAGGAGTGAGAAGTGCTGAAAAACGGCACCAGAAGGGTTATATGTACAATGACACTTTTGCATATAAATTTGAAACTCAAGCCAACAACGCAAAAAAAGAAAAAATTCAGATACTGGAAATATTTCCGAAACACTTTCAATTTTCGGCCACAAAATTATCAATCTTGAAGACGAGCAGCAGCCCATAACGCCACTAGTGTAGTTATCATCTGTTACGCGATGAACTACGAAAGTGACAAAACAATTTTCCCTCTAATACAGAAATTAAGAAACACCGATTGAGTGGTTCTCTCGGAAAAGTGTCAGTTAAGGGCATACAGAAAGATACTCTATATGGCACATGCTAGGTTTATTATATACATTCATGAATGTCAGGAAAAGTTCACTTTCAATAGAAAGAATTTTTGGAAAATAATAACTTTCACCCGTCTTTCAATTTTTCTGAAATTCATACAAATTCTAGAAAACGCAACTGCACTAAACTGCAAAAGTTAACAAAAACATTTCGTTTTTGTCTAAGTCATCATCAATGCAAATATTCCTCTAAAACAAGAGCGTAAACGGGGAAATCACTTGCCTACCACACTCACAGGTATGTGAATGGGGCAAAGGGTTTGGTGGTATGCAGTTAAAGGGTTTTTGTCAAATATTCATTGGTAAAATTAAGAATTATAGCCTAGAAATATACATACTGTTGAACCTCTAATAGTGGCCACTCTGACCGCCAACGTTAGGTAGCCGTTATAGAGAGGTGGCCGCTATTCAGAGGTTGATTAAAGAAGGCCTTGATTGCATTACAAAAGTTTTGATTGCATTGCCAAAATTGAAGACACATAATAAAGATATTCTTAAAAGTTTGGGTAAAATAAAGCATTTTTTGTAAATAGCAATAATTCTTTGTGGATAACATACATGCATTAGCACTAAATTGTTGCATAAACATCAGATGTTTGTATACAAAAAGCAGAACAAATATTTGACTGGCCGCTTTTAGAGGGGAACATAATTTATTTTTTTCTTTTGGGACTGCGCCAGGTTGCCGCTTAATGCTATTGGGAGATGGCTGCTTTTCGGACGTTTTCTATGTAAGATAACGTACAGGAAGCATTGGGGACTGAAAGTTAGTGTGGCCGCTATTAGAGGTTTGAATGTACGTGCAAAGCTTGAACAGCAGCAAGAAAGTTGATTAAGACATATTTGAGAACTCAAAACCTGGACAGTCAGAATTTTTTTTCATAACCACAAGCAATTAAAACTATAATGCAGAGAAAAATGGAAAAGTCATACAAAATAATTAAATTATAGCATCAGGACTCACATCTTTTAAGCCCATAATTTTCTGTTCCATCTCCACGAAGTGTGCAAGTGCCAGGTAAATGAACTTGTATTGAGCCTGGAAAAGGAATGGGCAGCAAGTGGTCCAAAACAAAGGCATCATAGAAAATGAAAACAATATCCATCACCAACGGTCTTCTCATGTTTCACAGAATTCACGTCCATACTGTGGCGTATGGTATTATTTCAAAATTATCTATGTCACTTCTGGCTTCCTCGCAACAAACACTACTATACCAAAGAAGAGAGGCTTTTCATGTATCCGGTCTCTCCATAGAAAACACAAATGAACGCAAATATCCACAGTTCATACTTCTGCTCAAATCCAAGAAAACTGCTTTATAACTTCTACTTTGTACAGTTGTTTATAGGTTTGAGATTAACAACTGTACGTTCCGGATCAGAAATTAAAAAATTCAAGAAACGTGTTTGAATAAACGCCTATCATGAAACATCCCTCATAGGCTAAGACATGTACGGGTTAATAGTAAAACCTTGCCCTCAATGATAACGTGAAGTGAACATGCTATTCAAGAAAGAATTGCGCAAAACCAAAGTGAGTGGCACAGCATGAAAACCTCCAGGATACATGTGTCGTCATCACAGTCCTACTTAATAACACCTTCCTTTTTTGTAATGCAGTCAATACCAGAGAATTATTTTGTAAGAGTGTGCAACACAGCACTACTACAATGCCATGACAAGCAAGTGAGACCTTATTTTTCAGCAGTACTGTACATTATTATTCTGCAAAGCAGCATTTCGCGTGATTACTTTCCAGCATCCAAGGGCTAATCCAGACTAAAATAGCAGCAAGAGCAACGATACTATCTCTAATAAACAATTTTCCACCAAAATTGTCTAAAAACAGGCCATTTTCCAGGATTTCTCTGTCCAAAAACATTCTTTTCCAGGCCAGGTTGGAAAAAATCAGATGTCACATGTCCAGGTTCATATTGCTCAAAACTGGTAAACCCTGGTCTTGCAACACGAGCAAACTAGTGGCAAAAGGTGATCATGTGAGTGGCTGTTTTGCCAGCACGGCAAAATATCTACAGTTTCCCCGTTTTCCACGCCAAAGCTTCGAACTAGGCTATTTTCCAGATTTTCCAGGTTTATCATGGTTTTCTACGTTGAGTGGCCACCATGCAGCTATGTACTGGCCAAAATTGTCGGTCATAGAAAAAGGGGAACAATTTGCAAGGGTACAAATTGCAAAACCTCACTCAAATTCTAAAAATTTTCTGTAGTCACAGCCAGGCATGAGAATATCATCAGTAAACTGCCCCAAGAATCACTGAACCAATTCAATAAAATTATTCCAAGACTAATTCCTCCCAAAAGTCACCAAACGCCAGGTCCTGTTAATGAAACAATTACACAAAATCTGTTGAATCCCACTAACCGCTTTACTACTGGAGTTACCTTCCCTTACTCTAGGGCATACTATATTTCACCTTACCCAGGTGTCATACGGGGAGATCAAGGCGAATAAAATGGAGGAAAGCCGCTGTAGCTACCACAAGCCAGAGAAGTGGAACCAGTAAAGGAAAAATGAGTCCAAAGCTGATGCATTAGCCAAATTGCAGGGGTCAAAAGCGGACAAAAAGGGGGGCAGGGGGAGGGTCAGTCTTGTATGTACATAAGCATAGAGTATTTTCTATGGCAGTTTCACGAAGAACAAACTCGCCTGTGGTTTAAAGGCTGTTGGGCTTGCTCAATACTGGTCAATGGAGTGCAGGCAAACATGCAGTATTTCGGATCGAGTTTTTGGAGAGTTTTTTTCCCTGAGGAAGGGCAGGGGGGGGGGGGTGCTATAAGAATGGTCCCCCTGTAGAGTATACTGCTTCTGCTTATCACGTAATTGGTGAAGGTAAAATACAGAAATACAGATCAAGGTGAAGAAAATCATTATTGACTAAAAAATACATGTTTTAAAGAAAATCATACACATGTCTAACAGACTGACCTCCAACTGAACCATGCCATGCCTCTGAGACCGAACAAGCTGAACTGTGCGCTGTACATCAATCTCACAATCAAGTCCTGAAACAATAAACCATGAAAAGAAAGTTACAACAACATGGAAACTTAGTTATGTGGGGCAGACCTGAAATCCAAAGATAGACAACACAAAACACGACTCACATTTCAGATGAGATGACAGCTACAATGTGTCATTATCTTGTCTGTGCCAAGCCATGTTCATCTCTGTTGGGGCGGGCACTACATCCTATGAAGACTGGAGACTAACAGGACACAAAAACTTTACCAGCTGGTTCTGATGTAGAACCATGGTAAAGTAAGCATTACATGCTTGCTGAAGTCTTAAAACATCCTTTGAAACGTGATGAGCCCATAGCGCACTGTGCAGGACTCAGCAAATAAAAATACATATGATGATAACAGGAAACAACTACTACAGTACGTCACATCACGTCTCCAGCGCATAGATCCTATGGCCTACAAAAACACAACTTATTCATTTACTCAGTTGGTCGGTCGGTCGGTCGGTCGGTCGGTCGGTCGGTCGGTCGGTCGGTCGGTCGGTCGGTCGGTCGGTCGGTCGGTCGGTCAGTCATTCGGTCCATAATTATTTAAGAGAACAGTGTAAAATAGCCTAAAAACCAACATATTTAAAATATGTAAAAAATCTAACCTTGCTTCTGAAGAATCTTTGCAAGTATATCAATAACAATGACAGTGCCAGTTCTTCCAATGCCAGGACTGTTAGAAAGAAAACACATACTTTTCATTCATAAGAATGAAGCTACATTTGTCCCATCAACACTTCTACACCACAAAAAAGCTCAATGCCACTCCAGACCAATACTTCATGTAAACGGCATTGTATGTAAAATTTAAAAATTTGGGATGGGACAAACAAGTACAGAAACAGCTGCACACTTTCAAAGAGAGAGTCCCCCCAAAAATCCTGCCATACAACTGTATCAGAAATGTCCTCAACTACATATTTGTTTATTGAAAGAACTGTCAGAATTGGAAAGTAATGCACAACCTGGCCGAATTTCAAATAAGACATCTTTATCTTCTGAAAAATCACCACACCACATTAATGACATGAGAAACAATACCAAAGGTGTAGCCTGGCAGCCTCAGCACGAAAAACGTTCTCACGTTCTGCTCAGTCAGAACAGAGAGATCTTTGATCATTTTGTAGATTCCTTCTCTGCTCATCGCTTCACTATCACTCAGTGTTAGGTTTTACTGAGCCCCTACCCGTCTTAGCCTTTAGGGATTTCGCGCTTACCAGTTGCAGACAGTGGGATTCGAACCCGCCACCTTGTGGCCACAAGGCGACCGCACTACACTGAGCCATTCCAGAACCCTAAAGGCTAGGGCGGATATTGGCTGGTCATTCCTCCAAGTGTAGCTACTCGGAGGTAGCCATGGGTGAAGCAGAGAACGAATCTACAATTCAAAAAGACCTTCACTACGTCAATCAAATTCAATCTGTGACCATATCAATCCTTCCAGGATAGATTGGACTAGATCATGATGGCACAACACAAGGCAGATTCAAATGTACAGGGACAGCCCAGCAGGTATAAATAATTAACTTATAACATACCCCTTCTCACGATTCAATTTGATATAAACAAAAGAAAACTTTGCTATCATTCAACAGGTATTATACCTAGATTGAAAGAGAAGAGGTGCAACAGGTAATCCATGAAAAAACAATGAGAATATATTAAAACAACAGATACAAAATTGCAAAATATTTATTACGATTTGCCTTGGAAAATACAAATATCAGCAATATCAACCATGCAAAAGACCCATCTGAAAAAGGGGCAAAGGTTGGAGACCAAGGCAAAAACACAACTGATTTGAAAACCTACCTGCAATGTATAATAATTGGCCCAGGATAATCAAATTCTTTCTGCTTAAGGTTGATCTCATGGAGAATGCCAAGAACTGTCCCAGGATCCTTTGGAATGCCATGTTCAGGCCACCCAATGTATTGATAGTGGAAGATAATGTGAGGTTCTTCTTCAGGCTACAAAATACAAAACAGTTCAGAGATCGCGGGTTAGGATTGTGGGTTCAAATCCCACCCAGTTCAATGCATAACATTGGATGAAGGTCCTCCTATCTATGTTTGCACAGTGTTTTAGAGTGGTAGTACTTTTCTTATGAAAGCTAGTGAAAACATGGATACGGTAATATGATCGGCATTTAGTGGTATGGAACTGTGTAGTATTTAAATACTTAATGCCCTTATACATTGTGCTGTACATGTTCCTTTAGAGCAGCTATAAGCAGATTGAAACGTCCAAAGGAACTTTCAAAGGCGAACATTTCAGGACTCAGAATCTTCTAAAACACATTTGTGATAACTTCACTTTTGGAAGAAAAAAGGTTCAATATTGCAACGGTAACAGCCACTTTGTGGCCAGAGTTTTTCCCCAGATGAAAGTTTCGCTTGTTTACTCAACCACTACATTTTTACATTTCAGGGGAACAGCCTAATATGACCTGTTTTTTCGCGATTCACTGTAATAAACTAACGCAAGTACAATTGCACATTCAACGGAACTGGCTACGTAAAACTTTCTTTTTGCCAAATAATATATTTTATGGATAGGCCGCTTTCAAGCATTTCCAAGGACGATAATATAGGCTAGTTTCAAAAATTTTGTGGGATGGAATAAGAAACTTTAAAAACCAAACCCCAAACTTTCTTCCATCAAATGGTTCTGAATTTAAAGTAGGAATAACAAAAGGCTAAAGGCTGATCAAATTAAAAAACAGAAGATTTAGTTGAGAAAAGAACGAAAAACAAAATGCATAGGATGATGTGTGAGTGCTCCTTGCACAAAGAGATCCATTCAATGCTGTTATAGAGACTACGAACGTTTCCTACGCACTCTGAACATGGAAGCTTTAAGCTAATTCCGAGATTTAATAACTCTGCAGAGACCAGGAGTACTTCCAACACACTCCGAGCATAGAAGCTTGAACCTAACTTCGAGAATGAACAACTGACCCATCATTCTTCCAGTTTCATCAGAATAAGTGACATGAAACACCTTTGAAATGAAAGCCAACAGGAAATATGTATTTTCGTAAACAATTGCCGAGAGTGAACGAATAGCTATCGTGGTAGCGGTATCTCGTCGGTAGTAAGATTGAATGGATGGTAGCGATGGTCGGGAGCTGTCAAGCTCACTCCCGCTCCGGAACTAAGTATTACTGATTATCGGGAGATACTACACTTTAATACCACCGCTGACGGGACAATTATCTACCGTTCAGCAGGAGCCTTCGGGAGCATCTACCACATTCTTCACGCTTCGTCTTCCGCCATGACCCTTTATCTCCAGCGATATGCTACTACCGGAAAGCAGCCGAAGGGAGCCAGTAGCGTTAATTTAGAATCGGAGGTGATCCCTTGCCATTTGTGACTTTTGAAAAATCATGTTTTGGCAATGTGAGGGTATGGCAGGACTTGGTTTAGGGTGTCGTTTAGACATTTCAATTTTCAAATGATTTAGAGAACCAAGACGATAGAATTCGGTCCATTAGAGCAACCTAGCCACAAGTTGTTCAGCACAAGAAAAAAAAATCCAGAAGCAATTTCAATAAGTGGTTGTTTGTTCAACGGTCTTAAATAGTGTAATTTTATATTGGCTGAAACATGAAAAAAGCCTTTTTGGCTAAATAATCTGTCCAGGATTTTTGTATTGCACATGGCCATGATAAGTTGATAATCTGATATGCGTAGACAAGTGAAATGGTAAGGCGGCAAACACTTTAAGCTCTCGAAAAACAGATGTACGGCAATAGCTGATGAATCTACCAACATTAATTAATTAATTGAATATTTATGAGCAGTAACTTCGTTGTTACTGTTTAGGTAAAGTTTCATGGTAGAACGAAGAGGAGGTGAGTAATAAAACGCAACAATGCGGAAATAGCTCCGGCAGAAGCATCCATGCGGCATAAATTTTCAGACACGGGCGCTTACGCATATCAGAATATCAACTAACCTGGTGATCCGCATCTCTAGAGATTCACATCTCTTGCACTAAATGAGTAGTCTTGCAAAAGACTTGACTCGAGCAAGTCTCCCTTATTATATTTTCAGATAACATATTCACTACTCAGCGAGAAATAATACAGGGAGTAAGCTTCTCGAAATATGGTTGTTTAGATTTGAGGCGTGATTAAATCAGACGTTTTCAAGTCCACTTAATGCCATGCCAAGTGTGACATGCATTGTTCTGCAATATGGAAAGCGTTGCATGCTGAACCAAGTGAAACAAAAAGAAATTTCAAATTTCATATTAATTGCAAATCTCACTAGTAAAGCTTGATGCATACACACATCACAACCAACCCTGCAGTGCTTCGAAACCAAAAAACATCAAATTGTTTTTAAAAAAGTGCAATCAAAAGCAAGAAAATCGTGGATAATCAAATTTGGAAGGAGTAACCAAACTTTCAATTTCTATTTGGACCTTGTTTCAATTTTCCCCGTTTTAGCCTTAGCGTATACCACATTTTTACTAAAATTGTTCTGCTGAGGGTTTCATATTTCCTATCAATGTTTACACTGTCTTTCCAATTTTTTCTGGTCTTGCTCTACATTTTTGCATAGTTTTCACTCGCCCAGTGCTATTGCACTAGTTGCAGAATTGTTGAGAACATGTCTTCCAAATCATCCCATTACCGCCAAACACATCTATGTACCACCAGCGACATGATGATTAGTTTTTTAAGTCACCGCCACAGGTTCATTGCTAAGACAAAGGGTGGAAAGGCTTTCAATCTTCGTCAAGAAGCATAGCATGAACAGTTTTCGACCAATTGCAGAATGCTAGGGCCTAGAGAAGTGATGGTCTAAAAATGTATGCTTCTCGGCTCCTACCATCACCGCTGCAGTTGTATTAACACAAAGTATGGCCTTGAATAGTGGCCTGACGCATGTTGTGCAACAGCAACACAAAAACGGAGGCTAAACTGCCTGTAACTAGATTCTATGGCTGTTTTCTTGCCGATGGCAGTATAAAGATGAGTCGATTGATTAAGCCATCTACAATAATGGAACAGCTGGATTTGCGACAACTCGCCCCATTGAATGGCTAAAATTATTTCAAATTTATACGGACAACAATGCTTCAAAAACTGATTATTTCTATAGGAGAAACCAATCACATAAAATATATGAGGTAATATTGCAATGTTTCCCTAAGTCCAATAGGAGAAAGATAATTACAGTACACATCACCTTATCAACAGGAGGCATTTACGCAAGAGGAGCACTATGGATCGATTGGGCACTAAACGAATTCCCAATCCTTAAACAAATGATTGACCAAGCTTCTCCATGAGTATTTTGCATGGCGTGCGGGACAGTCGCACGCCAAGTCAGGTTTTTCGAAAGTTTCACGT
>JAOBRC010366015.1:0-12689 GCA_027575255.1 Scolionema suvaense
GGTTCAGGAGTTATGGCCCTTTAAACTTAGCAAAAATGGCAGAAATTGCCAGGTCATTTTTTCAGACATTGCGGAGTCTAAGGGTTAAGCACTCTCGCCACACAACAAGCAGTACCGATTAAAAATATCCAATATCAATTACTTACAAATTGAAAACTATCGCTTCAAACGGTTACTACTCAAACAGGACACTGATGATGCAGTACGTGACGTTACTCCAGCAAGTTACAATCAATCTACACTGAACAGAATATTAGACAGTTGAGCAAACATTGGTAACGAATAAGATAAACAATTATTTGTTTCATGATGATTGTGAAATCAATGTGCACGTTTGCTTGCCAGTGTTAGCTGTGTCTGAAAGAAATGGAATTTCTAGAACGGGCTGCTTTCCCCAACATTCAGCTTTTTGTGTAAAGTTAATGAAGAAAAAAAGCTTTACCCAATAGCACTTTTAATTCGTCTGTTAGGTCACACACTGTGTCTTCTTTTGCAGATCCTCAATGTCGCGGTGTTGCCAATGGATTCTACTTGGTAAACAACCGCTGCACAGCATACTATCAATGTACTGATGGATTCAAGACTGACTTCACTTGTAATTCAGGCACTTATTTCAACACTGCTACTCGTCAGTGTCAGAGTACTATTCCGGACGGATGCCAGCGTAAGTTAGAATTTCTGTAGTTGTTCAATTAAAGTTTTAAATGTATCAACCATGAAGAACATATAAATTTTGTTTTTGTAGCTCGTGTGGATATTTTAGTTGTGAACAATGCGTCCGTAAGAAATGGAGTGGATTTTTTACGTAAAAAGCCTTCCTCTGCTATAATCAATGCAATGAACGTGAAGTTGAAGAATTACGAAATTATTTTGATTTTGAAATGATTTTTCGTTTTGCCTATGAAATGCAACATTCTGTGTAGCAGTAGCACTCCAAACCTACTGCTGGTTTAGTAATATGCAGTAAGTTTTCCCGTGAGTAATATCTGGATAATATCAATCCACAGATTATTGAAAGCGACATAGTCGCATCTGCTCTGTGAAGAATTCTCTGATGAAAAACTCTGATGATGACACATAGTTGTTGAAAAGCTTTGTGCTTGTTTTTAAAAATTGAGTTGTCTCTTGGACTCTGAATACTGCTAGCCCTTGAAATGTTTTTTCCCAAAAAATGCCTTTCGTAGATCTGATGGCAAGCTTTTGAAAAAGTCAAAAATAATACGCAACCTGCAGTAAACGAGAGAGGGAAAACTGGTAAATCTATGATAAGCTGTAAATCCTTAACGTTGATCTTTTTGTCAAGAGTTGCATTGTCTGAAAGGTCATGATACAAACTACACAATTATATGGGCTGCTTTTTTTTGTTTGTTTTTTTTGCTACATCAAAAGTTCTAAGCGATTAGAGTTGAAGTTTGGAAAATGCTGGAAAAATTGTTTGGAGTTTCTGTAATGTAGCCTTTCAAATCCCGAAAATTGCTGAGAGACACTGTTTTGAAGGTACATCTTCTCCAGGTTTGTGAGAAATTTTTGATGTAGCCAGACCTGGAAGTGTCCAGAGAATTATGATCAGTTTTCCAATAATTCCCTTTTTTTGACCTGGTGCAGGAGGCTGGATAAGTCTGAAACCGTTGAGTGTGCTTCCGGTTCATTGTGTTGATATATCAAACTCAAAACAACATCGTAGAATAATCATGACTGAATAAAAAAATATGGTCGAGAGAAAAATACTTTTTGAGGGTTAACAACATTCTTAGCCTTGAGTAGGCAATTTAGGTTAAGAATAGTTACAGCTACACATTGATGAAACACCATAAGCTATTAGTCACATCAAGATTCTATCATTACATTTAAGTCGATGCAATTGAATTGGTCTGATTCGTGGATTCATTCTCTGCTTATCGCTTCTTTATTACTCAGTGCTAGGTTTTACTGAGTCCCTACTTGTCTTAACCTTAAGGGATTTCGCGCATACTACTATACTCTACAATGGCTCAGTGATAGCACCGTCCCCTTGTGTACACAAGGTCGAGGGTTCAAATCCCAGTGGCTAAAACATAGCACTGAGCGATAGAAAGCGATGAGCAGAGAACAAAATCTACGATTCGAGAAGACCTTCACTTCGTCAATTGAATTAGCCTGGTCATTGCATTTCACTGATTATCTGTTCTTTTCTTGTTCTAGATCCTACATGTGTTGGTGTTGCGGATGGATTTTATTTGGTTGACAGTGTTTGTCGCGAATATTACCGATGCTCAAATGGATTCCGTACTGATCTCAATTGCGGTGTCAACAGTTACTTTAACACACAGACACAACAGTGTCAAGACTCTGTGCCTAGCGGTTGCCAACGTACGTAATATTCTGTTCTGAACTCAATTAATCTTGCGTGGTTTTCTTTGTTTTCTCAAGAAGTCTTTCTTATTTGGATTTTGGTGACAGTTGAAAGATTGTGTTCATGCTCTTTTCTATCATAGGTACTATTACAATGAGCATTTCAGGCTCTCTTTTACACTATTTTTGTGCGTGATTAGCGCACAAAATTATTGTTCTTCAGTTCTTTTCTATTTCTGGTGCTTTGTAATCAACTTAACTTTGAAATGGAAGTAACGATGATGTCCTTTATTGTAAGCTGTTATATTTTGTGCTCTTGTAATTTTTTGCTCAAAATTCTGCTTATTACCTGAAGGAAGTGTTTCATCAGGTGGAGTCTTGTAATTTCTGATGTCCAAAATGCTACATGTGGAGCAATGTTCTATTGCCAAGTGTACTTTATGAGTTGTTACCCATGAATTGCATGAAGCTAAAATGCCTTGTATTCATTGTGTGTTGTGGTATTCTATACCAAGCACTTTTTTGTCTGGTATTTGATTTCTCTTTCTGTTGTTACAGACCCTTCGTGCTACTCTGCTGCCAATGGCTTTTATTTGGTGAATAACATCTGCCGTAACTACTATCAATGCAACAACGGTTTCCGAACAGATTTGTCGTGTAACAGCAACCAATATTTTAACATTGCTTCCGGCACCTGTCAAGCTGAGGTGCCTGATGGATGTCAACGTAAGTGTACTCATTTGTTGGGAAAAGGTTTTATTTGACTGAGTATTTTGGCCATAAGGTTTTTAAAATGATATCTGCATGTTCTGATGCCAAGGTAAGAAAAGACCTTCTTGTTACTAGTCGTCATTCCAATTAATTATTAGATATAGTTGACTTTACTACGCACACTTTTTATTGATTATTGCTGCGTTCGTGGGCTATGCTAGGCAACGATATGATTTGTGGAGACTTCTTGATTGTCTGTTATGGCATGGCAGATGCCTGGGTGGGTGGTGTCAGAGGATTTGGCTGGTGTCTTGCAGGAGGCAGGAGATGCTTACTCAAGGGCTCGCTCCAGATCCCCATCAGTTGAATTTTTCACCTTTTCTGTTGGTTCCAAGTTCTCATTGACATCAGTACCTCTCAAATTTCTATGGGTCATCAAATGTGGTGCCTTAGTGGGTAGGAGCTAGTCTCCTTGGTAGAGGTACATCTTGATACGCTTTTTAGTCTGCGCGACTGTCATATTCAACATCATTGACTTATTGATGTCACCTATATTGCAAGTAAAAGCAGTCAAGTAGCCAAACTTCAAAAATGTACATGTGTTATTCGGTTGAATATATTACTTGCAAACATTTTCTGTCGCACTAGAAGTTAATTTAGAAAACCTCCTAAATAATTTTGCTGCGATGTATTTGATCTGTAAAAGCTCCGCATTGGCACTACTGGTTGAGCTATCAGGTTCTCGGAAACTTCGGAATCATAATGGCGCATCCGGATTCAAAATGGGGGTTGCAGCTGTGACAGGTCTCATTTGTTTGGGTTGATTGCAGAGTAAGTAGCTGGCACTGCCGGTTTCCAATCTTTTTTCCTGTTTCTTTTCAAATTCAGCTTGGCAGAAATTTCTCTCAAACTGATTTCAACATTATCTTGTAGCAGCAGAATTCTATCAGTCATAGATACAGATTAAAGCCTAGGCCTATCCTCTATGCAGCAGCCATAATGTTGGAGTGACCGACTTGTTTACGTCTCTCAGCTATTTGCCGTGGTGATTGCCGAGGAGGTGCACAATAAGACTGCACATTTTTTTGCCGAAGCATTGCCGAGGTATATTTGCGGAAGGGGTCTTCATCTCAGAAAATCACGAGCTGAGGTTAGCTTATCCGAATTTCAATGGCTGAAACAGTATAGCTCTTACACTAGTAAAAAATGTAGTTATGGTTTCATCTGGCCTGTGTGTTTCTAAAGATAAGTACTGTCTAGAACATTTCTCTGCAAGACCATTGTTTGCAGTTATTGAGACAAATTGAGGAGTTGATGCGTGGATTGAAGTCGAGTCTATGTAATAGCAATTCTGTTCAAAAGGTGAAACAAATGGATTGAGAGACATCGCTTTAATTTATTGAAGTGAAGAGTATGCACTTGCTTCTTAACTGAATACCTGGTCACTCAATGTGACCTCCTGTAAGATGAACATGTGCCAGTCCATCTTACTGAAAACTTTGTACTATCAATGTTAGAACAATTTTTATTGTATTGGCGAACTCAAGTGAACTATTTTGCCTATAGCCTATCTTGTGTGCAGAATGGTCTTCTTGTTTTGTTCGGTTTGGTATTAAAAAGCTGCAGAAAATGTGGATTTCAATACTTTTGTCAGTCGAATTCAAATGGCCTGATTGCAAATGACCAATTTGATTCGATGCTTTGCGTTTACGGTGAATGTACCTGGTAGTCAGGCTCTGAATCAGAATGACATGCATGTGCTCAAGATTGTAAATGTTTCGCTAAGTGCATTTGCGGGTGTCTTACACTCCATGTAAAATTCATTACATAGCATATAAATTGACATGATATGAGCAGGGTTTTTTTTACCTGAAAAGGTATTGACCAGTGACAGTGATAGCTATTATCCCAGTAGCTTTTATTTAAGACCCTTACTTCATACTTCGTATAGCGTCTTCGCATCAGCTGGCCTGCTTGTTTTCCATACTCTATTGTTAACTAATTATGCATACGCTGTGTGATCAAATTTGTATGCATAATTTATTAGTGGGGCAGCCAATAGGAAACAGGTATGCGTATAGAATGTGCTGAGTCAGTCCTGGTAATTTGCACATGTGTTTAATTTACGCATAGTAAAGAAACTGCTTGACGGCGAACTGCTTGTTGATGCAAAGACCCTATACGATACTTAAAATCATGATGGTCATTGTCCTAGTTAAGAGTTGCCTTCTGCGCTGAATTGGCTTTTTGGCATTGTTCTGCAACTGTAATCGATGTTTGTTTCTTGTCTTGTAAATTTGCTGTTGATAACTACTCCATACCTTTTCATAGATCCTACATGCATTGGACAGAACAACGAATACTACCGTGTGGATAATGTGTGTGTCAAGTACTATGAATGTCTTAATGGCATCCGTAAAGATTTTGAGTGCCCTGCTGGACGATACTTCAATGATGACATTGACCGTTGCCAGAATACCATTCCAGCAGGATGTCAAGGTGTGTTTATAAATTAGATTTGTTATGTTTTAGTATTGCAAATGTCAATCGACTGTTTTCACTCTGTGTGATCCTTTGTCACCAAAGGTTACATGTGCACCATAAGAAGTTATGAAGCATGGTTCAAGCTTCACGAAATTCAACCCTGGCGGCCACTATCAGCATTTAACCGTCAAGACCTTTTTGAGCATGGAGGGCTTTAAGATTGACATTTGTCTGGCCTTGACAATCACTGAGTGCACCTTGCTCTATGAAGAGGGCAGACTTTAGAAACAATGTACCTATATTAAGCACTATGTAGGTCAGATCATGGATTCAAAAAATTGGGCTCATTTCCATTGGTCCACTGTGGTAGATATTTTCCTCTTTGGTATCCAAAGGATCGAACTTGTTACCGTGACAGTGGACCCCCATCTTGACCTGACTGCGAACGAACTGGTGAACATATTGACAGTATCACAGGCTGTTAGGAGTCATCTGTCTCTTGCGTTTGCAATAACTGTGAAAGTAAACAGTGCATTGATATTGCTTTTATTTCTTTTCTAGATCCTTCTTGTATCAATGTCAATAATGGCTTTTATTTGGTCAACAATCTTTGCCGCCTGTACTATCAATGTAATAACGGATTCAGGACCAATTTGGAATGCCCTAGCGACAAACAGTTCTACAATACGAACACAAATGAATGCCAAGCTGCTGTCCCTAGTGGATGTCAACGTAAGTCTTGCTTCTATGTACTGCTCAATTACGTTTAAAATGATGCCTATTTGTCATTCTTCTCAGCAATGAAACATCCACCATACTATTGTAATGCTAGTAGCACCTTAAAATGTGTTGTTCTGTAGCCCCTTCAATTTTACCCCCCCCCCCTCTCCTTCCCCTCCTTTCCTGAAATGCTAATAGAGCCTAAAATTTTTTGTTCTGTAGCCCCATCAGTTTTTTCCACTCCCTCTGCCCTTGCCCTGCTTATTGCAATCCCCCTGCTCTGTTTGTTGAAGTGTTCAATTTCATCTTTGAGTTGTTATTTGGGAGTAAATTTATGGGGTAGTCATTAACCTGCCTCTGATCTGGAGTGTTTTGGAAACTCCAGGAGAGGAAATTCTGTAGGTCCTGGGCACACCAAAATCTGCCTAAGTCTAATGGTGAACATATTCAAAGTGGAATATCTGATCACAAAATTTATGTAGAAAAGCGGGTGCACCTACTAACTCTACATATTACTAGCTGATAAAAAATCATGGACCTTTCGTAGAGAAACAAAGCACTAGTTGCTGTGATATGCAATATTCTATGCTATTTGGAGAAATTCAAAAGTACAGGTGCTGCTCAGAGGCAACATTACAGCATCTCTGAAGTTAGTCAAAGGAGATTGCTTTTTGTGATAGCTGCAAGTGCACTGGGCATACGGGAATAGGGGCTCGGTAATTGGTACAAAGGCAATGTGCCTTGTAAACATTTCAGAGTGTGTGAGAGATACTCGCATTTTGAATTTTGGTATGCAACCATACACAACTTGCCAAAGTTTATAGAATAAAAATTGTTTTGTACATTATGGATTATTCTCTATTTTTATCTATAGATCCAACTTGTACCAGTAGATCCAATGGTTTCTATCTGGTCAACAACCTATGCAAAGATTATTACCAGTGTAACAATGGCTTCCGAACGGATTCATCATGCCCATCAGATCAATATTTCAATCTACAAACACAACAATGTCAGGCTCAACTTCCAACCGGTTGTCAAGGTAAGCTGAATGATACTGTTTGTAGTTGGTTTCGGATGCTGATGTGGAAGTTCCTCGAATTGCTGAAGTTCGCTGTTGCTCTTCTCTCCACACGAAGCTGCTGAGAAATTACTGAACCCTACTCATCTCAATATTAAGGGATTCTGGAACTGGTTAGCACAGTTGGTTTCGCGGCTGTCTTGTAGCCTATGGGCTACAGGTTTGAGCCTCACCCAACTGGTTAGTGCAAAATCCCTAAAGATTGAGACATTCAGTAATTCAATATTCAGTAATTTCTCAGCAGTTTCGTGTGGAGAGAAGAGCAGCAACCGACTTCAGCATCTGTTTGTTGTATCCAGGGGTATGTATATATATCTCCGTACTTTGCATGGACATAGCTGCTAACATTTGTATTTTTTAGGCGAGAAATATACCACAAGTGTGACTGAACATTGCAAAGGCACTTCTTAGCATTGCACGTTTTTTAGGCTGCACCATTGATAATGTGACAGTCATTATTAAAAGCTATTTTTTGCTTTGCTATCTGCTCTTGTCCATTCACTAGGAATATGTTACCTTGTGTTGTGGATAAATCACATTTTTCCCTGGCAGCCATAAATCTTAGAAGAGCTGTCAAGGTCATGAAACTCCAGTGGTGTAATATGTTGGGTGCCCTGGTGCCAGGGGCACCCAAAAACTTAAAATTTACATTTTAGGCAACCAGAATTCTGATCCTGGGTGTCCAAATGGGCACCCTCTTTAATACAAAGATTTTCCTCCCTTCCATGTGTAACTGATAAATTGGAACAGATACAATTAACACCAAATCCTGTTTTTTTTACTCAGGCTATTCATATTTGAGAGAGGAATAAGACCCAGAGATGCAATGACATATTTCAAACTAACATATAGATATGCTAGGCCCTGCACTCAGGCTCCCATATCTGCGGCCTGGCCTCCAAAATCTGGCAGTCAGGTTGCCCGCTGTGCACCATCCGGAAAATGCTATATTACACCACTGAGCATGCTGATCAACACTGGGTAAATTGTACTTAACATTAGAAGAAAGGATCATAGAATTAGAAAGGCCTACAGTAGGTTCGTGTTTCACTAAGCACTGCACGCACTAAGATTTTGACCCTGTAACATTCTGTATGTCCTCTCAAGATATAATGACATGGCATTGGTTTAACCCTATTTTGCGTGGGCTTTTTTCATGTTGAACTTCATAGGGGGACAGCCTCCCCTACCTAAATCCCAAAATAATTATCCAATAGCAATGAAACGTGGCAGGTCGGTTAATCAACTATTGTGGATCATTCTTGCATAAATTAGAACTCAGTGACGTCAGTGGTTCTTTTATGTTGTCACAAAATGCTGTAGTATGGTAATGTATACAAAATACCTATGAGTTATGGTTTTAGCTATTTTGGGGCAAGAAAATGCAAATTTTTGTGGTTATTTTGGGCTGAACCAATAAAACAATTTGTACTAGAGCTTCAGCATTTATCGCATACATAGATCTGCTAAAGTTCATTATTTATCAGGTCTGAAATTTATTGCCTTTCAAGCTACCGGTCGATAACGAAAGGACCATATCTATATAACCACTCTACGTTTTGATCTCAAAGTTAGCCACAATTTGTAATATAGGCATGTAGTAAAAGCCACAAAATCGCAAATGTGTATAGAAAAAAAAATTGTCTGAGAAAAACCATTAGTGCCCCCCCCCCCTCAATGCAAAATAGGGTGAACATAATCATGAAGACTCAATTAATGCCCCCCTCGAAAAGGCCCCCACCTTCTTTATTTGATGTTAATTCTCGAAAGTTTTCCCTAAAACCAGCAACATACTGTCTAATCTTGTTCAATCTGACGCACAATCCCTCTTGAAGCATGATAGCCCTAGATGTGTGTGACATTGAATTTGAAAGCAAGAATGCTATGTAGGTCATGAAATCAGTTTCTGGTCATCCAACAGTGTCATTGTTGCTTTTCTCATGAGCACCTCTGAAATACTTCCCTTGTATTTTTGTTTCAGATCCGTTCTGCCAAGGTTCTGCCAATGGCTTCTATGTGACGAACAATCTTTGCAGGTCGTACTTTCAGTGTAACAATGGGTTCAGGACCGAATTCAATTGCCCATCTGGCGAGTTTTTCAACCTGCAGATCCGAAGCTGTCAAACTGAAGTGCCCAATAACTGTCAACGTAAGAGATTATGTTAATTTCTGTACTTTGTTTATTAAGAGAGCATTATGCTATACCTTTACTTTATTTCCCTTTACCTGACTCTTAGTCACTCATCTGTGTAATAGAGTCGTCATTTTTCTTGCTTGGTTTATATATCGGTTCTCAATGCATTCTTCTGGACAGCCACATGGCTATACTAGCAGCTATCTTGTACGAGGTGAAGACAAGACCTTGGTCTCGATTGCCCTTCTGTAGGAAATGACAGGAGCTTGTGAAAATCCTATAAATATTTTCAGCATCGCTTGACTTCAGCTAAGTAAAAGCAGGACATGAAGACAAGTAGTGTTGTTATATTTGTAGAGGCTTAGTTATAAATGATTGTATTGCTTAGGGGCCTATTACGAAATTCCGAATATCGTGACGGATGGACATTGATACTTTGAGGAGTAATAATAAAAGACATTCTTAGTGTAGTTTACCTTCTTTTCTGCTGGGCTTTTCAATATGTAATATCCAGTAGAATTATTACTTTAATGTGATTTCAGATCCGGATTGCGTCAACAAAGCCAATGGGTACTATGTGGTGGACAACACATGTCAAGCTTACTACCAATGCAGCAATGGCTTCAAGCAATCGTTCACATGCCCAACTGGACTGCAATTCAACAAAGACTTGGTTACCTGTCAAACAGCCGTTCCGTCTGGATGTGCAGGTGAGCAGAGATATCTGATAGGTGGACATGCTTAAGGATCATTTTGGAAGTGGAAAACAAAATGTATTTCATGATTTTCAACAATGTTCCACGGTTTGAGTCTTTGAGTCAATTTGTCTTTGGGATACCCACAAAAACTGAATCTGTGAACTTTGTCTTACTTATGGATCATTACCAAACGTGTTTTTTTAACTCCTTCCAATTACAAAGGCTCTTCTTATGCTGTATTCCAGAGTACCTTAAGGGGATTTTTTTATGTGAATTAATTTTTGCGAATTTTGCGATTTTTTGCAAATTCCCAAAGTCAAATCCACGCAAAATTGAGCGAATTGAAGTTTTAACCTGACTGAAAGAAAACAGAACTTATTTTTTGATCGTTAATCGATAGCAACTTGGTATGACTCATTCTTTCTCTCAGTTTGCATGTTCATGATAACTTTTTCCTTTTCTTTCGTTGATGTGCATTCCCTAAATTACCTCCATAGATCGTTTCTGCAAATCGCTGATTCTCAAAAATAGATCCACGCAAAACGCCTCGAAAATTGGACTCACAAATAAATCCACAATGATTTTAAAACCTTGGTGTGAAAGTGGCTGTATCTTCTTTAAGGGCTGAAATACTACTTGTCTGTGTAACTGACAGTTGGTTGGTCACTTATCATGAAAGACTTTGTCAAAGATGTTCTCTGTAAAGAGGGGCACACTTAAGAACATTTGGTTTGCGGCTTCTAGAAATTACTTGGAAAATGAACAAAGTCGGCGGAAGTTCACATTAGCTCGTGTTTCTGTCGCTCTGATGGTCAGCCTCTAGTTCTTTCGAAACTTTGAAAATTTCTGTTTTTAGTATAGAGTACTCTTTGTTTTGTTTCTAGATCCTGCTTGCAGAGACAAATCAGATGGATTCTACTTGGTCAACAACCTCTGTTTTGCTTACTACCAATGCACGGCCGGTGCCAAAACTGATCTATCGTGCCCATTTGGACAATACTTTAACCTCCAAACAAGCGCTTGCCAGACGGTTGTACCAACTGGATGTCAACGTAAGTTTCGTGCTGCGTTTACAAGTGCCTTAGACAAGCATTTTCCATTCTGTTGTAGACTGGGTGCTATGCTATGAACTTATTGCAATGCTCTATCTCAACTTAACTCGCTCATTCAACACGCAGACAAAATAACTATAAAACTGCCGTTCAAGCTTTGAAATACTTAGAATGATTATTAATTTTATGTTCCCTCCCCCCTTCCCCCCCTCCCCACAGTACCACAAAGTGTATCAACAAGCCTGTACCAAATAGAGTTTATAGCATGCCTATAAAGTCTTTGTTCTTCTGAGTATATTATCAGAGAAACTTGACTTTTCCTGACTTATATGCATTAGAAATGCTTTTTTGTTCATGGTGCGTAGGATGAAAAGAACTCCTTTTTGGTAATTAGCTGTTGTTCAATATATTTGCTGGTTTAAGATTTTGAGAATTGAGCCATCTCAATACTTCTGAGGTTTAATTGAATTTAGAGTGGGCGTGTAGATCCACTCCTGCAAAAATTGCAATCTTTAGTCAATAATGTTGTAGGCCTACGATTATGAAACTTTGTGTTTTTATGAAAAGTTAATACTGTAATGACTTCAGCACAATGCAAAAATTATATTCTGATGATAGACATTCAAAAAATTTCTGAAAGAAGAGTTGTCTCATCCATTCTGTTTGCCCTTGCTGTAAAATTAGGCGGTAATGCTATCTCACTTACTTTTCCAGATCCATCGTGTTATGGTCGCCCCACTGCTCTTTATCTGGTGAATAATTTATGTCAAAGTTACTTCAGGTGCACCAATGGACTCAGAACGGATCTCTCCTGCCCATCTGGTGAACTTTTCAATGTAGACACTCAGGCTTGTCAAACCGGTGTCCCATCAGGATGTCAGCGTAAGTCTTAAAGTAATTCCCTAAATATCTGTTGCCTTGGGTATATGTGCCTGGGTCATCTTAGCACTGTTTGGAGCTCGTTATGTTTTCTATGTATTTGTAAAAGTAGCAGTCCTTTAGCCTCATGAAAATTTAATGCACTTCCCTTTCTTATCAATAGACAAATCTTTGTAATGAACATGTTTCAAATTGCATACTGTCGACAATGTTGGGTCACTTTGATTTTTTCTTGTATTTCCATGTATCCTATTCCAACAACTATGCTTATTACTGAGAGGTGAGTGAGCAGTCACCTCCTGATCAGCATGTGCCTAATTTTCATTTTTTGAATGAAAAAGGGCTCTCTTCGTCATTTACCTGAGAGTCCTATTGGAACATCTGGCCTGTCATAAGTTTCATTGATATGTCTGGGCAGCCCATTCAGTGATTCCAGAATATTTCTTAATGTTCTGTGCTTTGTTTAGTCGATTGCAGTGATTAGGCCTGCTCTTTCCTTTAAACAGAAACATTTCATTCATATTTTACTATGCTGCATTCGGATAGGCCACTGTTTGTCACATTTAATTTTCTGTGCGATTATTCCAGATCCTACTTGC
>JAOBRC010366126.1:0-12689 GCA_027575255.1 Scolionema suvaense
AAGGACGGACGGAAGGACGGACGGAAGGACGGACGGAAGGACGGACGGAAGGACGGACGGAAGGAAGGACGGACAGGCCTCATTTTATAGGACTCTTCCGCTAAAGCGGGAGTCCAAAAACTTGTCATATCTGCAAGTCAAACAGTCAAAATATTCCACAATATAAATGTTGATAAAGTATACTAGCTGCATAAATGTAGAGATATAAATTCCGAATTTTTTTGTTCTCGTTCTGAAAGTATAAGAGACTGTTCATGGTAATCGAGTCGTGCAGTTGAAAAAAAAAGAAAACTAGCTGAGGTATTTACGATTGACATCTAGAATAATTATATTGAAAAGTACCGAATAGTACCGCTATCGATCGGTACTTATCGGTACTCTGTGGTACTCACTGTTGATGTTTAGAATGTACCAAAAACTACCGAAAAGTACCGAGTTGTACCGTTGATAATCGGTACTTAGCGGTACTTTCAAAGACTTTCAATGAACATGGATAGAAAGAACCGAAATGTACTGCAATGTACCAAAATTCGTACCTTAGTACCGAAATACAGTTTCATAGTGATAGCTGCTCACCTGGACATCTGAAAGTTTCTGTGCCATAATGAAAAGTCTCGGGATTCGCTGATCTACTAGCAGATGCTCTGAGACTATAACAAGGTGTAT
This sequence comes from Scolionema suvaense, assembly GCA_027575255.1. Classification (NCBI taxonomy): domain Eukaryota; kingdom Metazoa; phylum Cnidaria; class Hydrozoa; order Limnomedusae; family Olindiidae; genus Scolionema; species Scolionema suvaense. The sequence continues at coordinate 667 of JAOBRC010366126.1, forward strand.
GACTAGGAAAAGCGTCTTTCATAGATGGTGGTGACTTTCATTCTTTGTTTCGTAAATTTCTATGGCCACTGTACGTAGATGCTGACTTTTCCTGGTAGTTCAAAATACATAGATACGTGGTCGTTGTAAACAATACGAAGAGCTCGTTCTTGAACTTCGTTTATTCCATTATTTAAGTGGCGATAATGAAACATCACAATCAAAGAGCCGTATCCAAACTGACTTACAAATAGAAGTTTTTGTTCCAATTTGAGTTGATCCAGGTTCTGCCGATTTGAAACACAGGCAAGAGCATTTAACTTCTGACCAGCTTTCTGGGAGAGCTTTTTCTACATGTTTCTTAAAATTCATGAGATCATCAAACGCAACCACGAGCAATGTTTCTTATATGGAATCATTAAGATTTCATGAAATGACAGTTTTCGTTTAACTTTATGGGGTTGTCAGAAAACCATTTAACTGCAATGTTACAATTGATTTCTTGCTAGAAGTAGCCTCTTCTACAGTAGGAAGGGTAGTGATAAGATGTGACATGGCCCAGCAGCACTAATAAGAGCCCTACAGGAAACGTTTCAATGGCCTCTAGAAAAATTTGGTATCTCCAGAAATAGGATAGATATTAATGCCCTATTTGTGATAAACAAAACCTGAGTAAGTGCATGGAAAAGTCAACAAAAACCAGGCTCTTCAGAATGTACAAAAAAATCCATAAAAAACATATGCAGGGACATGGATTCCCTCATATTCTGAAGGGTTAAGATATCTTTCTAAATACAAATATGATCTTAAAACTAATAAGTAGTGCCGGGAGCAAATTACAAAATCTAAAGTTGCAACTGCAAACTCATGATAATGATTCATGAAGTCCCAAGGTCTTTATGTAACACTTCTTTATCTAGATTCTTCACTTGACTTGTAGATTTTGTAACTTGTTCCATGTAGTAGTAGTGCGTTCAGATCAGGCTGGGATTTAGAGAGATATGTAGCACTTCTAAACCCGAAGAGATAAGTGAAGAACCTGATAAGCTATATGCAATTTGCTACTACAGGTGTCGACAAAAATTCATATTTTGGCTGTTTTTTCGGACCTGTTGAGACATTTTTTTAAGGAATCTGAATCAGCACGAAATCTCCATTCTAATGATATGCTATATGTTACATTTTCATGCAATTTTTTAAATTTTTTTATACCAAAGCAATGATTCAAAATGGCTGCCATATTTAACGCGGAATTAGAGAATAATGACCATGAACCAGGACATGCCACCTCATTTTTTACAAACCACATACATTGTTCTTTTCATAACTAGAGCCAAAATCTGTTGAGCTCGAAGTGCACATGGGACCTAACCCAGCTCCTAGAGTATGACTCCAGCGGTAACAGAGGAGCTTGGCACTTGCACTGCTATGCCTTACTACTCCTATGTAGTATCCACTTTTAACTCAAAGTTTACCTTGAACATACTTTAGTAGGGTCTATTATCAAAATTAGATCTCACATACACAAGCTTTCTAACAGGCGGACACTTCTAATAAGCGGATAATGACCTGAAACCAAGATGGTGTCTGCTAATTGGAGAGTTTACTGGAATTGATTTCAAAATGCAATCATGTTGGGCACAAAAATTAGACTTTATAACCTTGCTTTGACTATATATTGCCACTTCATTCCGAAATAACCTTTGAGCATTTATCCAGGAACCTAGATCGCAGACGGACATACAGACAAACACACATCAAAAATTCAATGTATGCTTGCTAACCAGCTCATGCACCTTTCTCACGAAACGATCATTGAAAGGGCTGAGGAGGAGATATGGATGCGTTTCGGCCTGATTAGGCCTCATCAGCATGCCACACCTGCCTACATGATTACATTGACAGAGCAGCACTCAGTCAGCTATCCAGAAACAGACAGAGTGACAGACAGGCAGAAGGACAAAGAGACCACACAGTTTTTAGGGCTCTTACGCTAAAGCTAGAATATAAACAAACAATATGTCACTAACCCTGACACGAAAATCCGTTGTTTAAAAAGCCTTTTTTACAGTTGCAAACATAGCCAGTTTCAGTATCAGCACATGAAGAGTTAGCATAGCAAGGGTTCAGGATACAGGCGTCAAAATCTAAAACAAAAGTGAAGTGCAAGTAGTACAAATGCTTCACTACCACTGCATATAGCCCATTATTTGCTTCAGAATACATACTACAAAACATGAACAAATTAGAACGTGCTCGCAGGGTGATGTATATTACTAACTCTAATTGCTGGCATATCAGAGGTGAAATATGTCAACCAAGGCTTAAAAACGTTCTATGCTTGGAACAAAAATGGACTGAATACCTAAAAAATGAACGAGTTCCACAGGCTTTCAAAGTCTAAAACAGAGAATACACGGACAAAAATCCAGTTCACTGCAATGATATCTGAAAAGTGTCATATTAGTGCAGGGGTTCAATTAACTAACAAGACGTGACCGTGAAACCTGCAGCCAAGTCAAAGACTTCTGAATACCTGCTCGGGCAAAACATTTTTCCAGTTCACATGGCGATTTTGTAATAATAGCTGTCCATTTCTCTGCTTTATAATAGTTTAAATCTAAAAAATTCCAATTTTGCAGCAAAGTATATCCGAGAATCATTTTTGGTATTTCCACAGCATTTTTGGTATAAAGTATACAGATAGCATGCATTTCACAAAACGTCGCACACACACTCATCCACGACAACAGCGGCTATGTTGATTTTTCCGCTTACCAATAATACACGTGTGCATAACGACAGCACAGGGAATCAAAAGCACCATGGGCTTCAATAAGTGAGTACCAACGCATTGTTTCACCATCGATCGACCGAATGTGTGATAATGGAATGGAACGTATTGCATAGAAATTGGTGAAACTCCTGTCTTGAAAACAATATTCGATCTGTATCATATTTAATTCTCTGTTAATAGCTGTAATGAGGAGCAAACTAGTCTATGGATTTATCATCCATAATAATAGCCCCTTAGGTGTGGTTTATAGACAGATTTTGCAGACAGAGGTAATGCGTGCGTTGTTCAGGTGCCCGGCATGTTCATAGGAAGAAATTGCAGGTCAGCCGACATTTTTCTCAGCGGGACAAAATTTCAATTGGAGTACTGCTAAATTAAATTGCGAATCACATTTCGTGGTCCTTTAATTCGATCCTGGCTAGAAGCCAGAATCATCTCACAAATAAACAAAGTCTTTAATCTTGTTTGACCAAGGGAACTACCCCTGACAAACTGCTTACTACAGCAAATGAACACAGAGAGATAGAGAGCAGATGTTTTCTGTTTATGTTTGTACGTATAAAATGCTTGACCCAAATTTCACGATCACAGCCTATAAGGAAAGAGGTAGAAGCTGGTCATTTGTCAAAAAAACAGGGCGCAAACTCTAAAGAAAAGAATAATATCTTATCTTATATTATATTCCTCAACAATCTTTAGATAATCTCACACAAAAAGAGTCAAAAAGAAGGTTCAAAAATCTGCATTATCTTCACAGTGCTCCCTACTGCTTGCCAGGAGAGTAAACAAAGAAGAAAGAAAAATTGTTACATCAGTCATGAAATCTACATTCACAACCAATTAATCAATAGCCTGTGCGGTGGTAACTATCGATTTGATAGCGTGGTTTCTATTTCTGATGTCAGCATTGAGATGTTATGATTTTCAAGCCAAATTAAAGTTGCTTGCTTTGCACTCAGGTTTCAGAAACCAAGTAACTCAACTATATGCAACCAAGAAAGGCCTAGTTTCATAGAAAGCTGTGCGAAAACGGTAGTTGAGTTCATTTTAGTTGATCCTTAAGTATTCACCATGATTCATCCACTTGAATAGTTTTTGAGCAAATCCGCAAAATTAAATTCCCTTTTTTACCTCCGAAAATGTTCAACCGCAAAAACTGATTCCCATGAAATTTATCCACCAATGAACCATGAAAATTAATTCCACAAAACATACAGAAAAAATACTGAAAATCTCAAAAATAGTACATTCTTTATCACGTACCTTTGAACTAAGGTCAACTGTTTCTTACAGTAATGAGTGCAGCATGCTAAAATGTCACTTTCATGGGGAAATAACTTCCCAAAAATTTATAAAAAGTGTTAAGCCACGAAAATTAATTCCTGCGAAATGCTCTGTTTATCACTAACCGCGAAAATTAATTCCCGTGAAATGGCCGAAAAATTAAACCACTAAAACTTCTTCCCTTAAGGTAACATTATCTGTGCTAACTACGTGCAAGTCAATTTTAGTGTGATTAGATGTGTTTAATGAGAGTTTCACCTAAGGGGGAATTGTACCGCAAGCGATATATGAGAACACGAAAGCTTGGTTAACAGAAGGTTAACCATACAAAAGCCGTCGATTAGTCCATCCTTCACAATTCCCCTAGAAGCAATTCACCAGCACTACAACAATAGGCCTTCTTTATTATGGCTGAAGTGTTTACGCTAGTATTTTGATGGACAGTATGCGATGCTATGCTATGTTTCCGTATGGCATCAAACGTAAGCCTGTCTGTCAATAATTTCACAGAATATCGACCTAAAAAATATGATCCACAGAAATACCCATCTTTTGAAAACGTAAGAATTCATCGTAAATCTTTTAAAGCACCTACTGTAATGTACAAAAGACTGCAGTAAATACGTCAAGATTTGGGGGGAGGGCTAAATGCGCCACACCCAAAACCCATTTACACAGTGGCATAGTCATTGACCATTCAGAAACAGGCCCTTACTGGAATTTCAGACACATGACGTCTCGCTGTAGTTCTTCCTAATACATCTCTGAGGTGTACAGCTAACACATCTCAGCCATGAAAGGGGAGGAGTGATTAACACAATTATTTGGTCAGATTTTGCTTTTTTCTTCAATGTCAAAAGCTATTTCCCAATAAAAGACTCCACAGACAGAGGTTACAATATTGTGTTGACCAATTAAGCACTTAATCGCTGAAGTGTTACTCGCTTGCACTATGTGATAAACTGCCTCTTGGATACTCTCTTTTCACACTGCAGGTGGAATGATAACAATGCGTGCATTCTGTAAATTTTAACCAGGAAAATGCTCATACAATTCCCGAGTTGTATATCTGGCTGGTGTATGCAACAGCTGTGCTCTGCTATCAGATATACTTCGGCTTCCTATCAAAGAGTAATAGCCTCCAGTCTCAGTTTGTTAGTCGGTTTCATTGACCAGTGTGTTGTAGTCCTTGTTAAGAATAGGACTACACTAGTCTAGTCTCTATGAAGACAAGGAGGGTGACCATGACATAGAAACAGACATAGAAATTGTTTTGAAAAGAGAAAAACTTGCTTCATGTAAAAAATACATTCACAGGCAACATCAAATTACACTATATATAATTTACTTTAAAGGAAGGGTAACGTCAAAAATGAAATTGTTGGAGGTGACAGAGCACATCAAAACATGAAACTTGGCGTTTATTTCATGGCAAAAGCTTGAGTAGTTCTGGAGATATCGACCTTCAAAACTTAGTAACTACCATCTTGATTTTGATGATGTCATCGATGTACCGTAGCTAAGCATTAAAACTTCCTTAGTAACACATTACCTATATTTAAGTTATATATTTTCTCAAACAGATCTTTGACATATTATCCAGCTTTATGATAAAATGAAAGAAAAAATGCTCCAAAGCAATTCGATAGTGAGTATTTTAGATGGAAAGTTTGGATAATTTGAGTGGTACACAAGTGACATCACGCATAATCAAAGGCAAGATGGTAGCTACTGAACTTTGAGGCTCAATATCTCCAAAACTACACAAGCTTTTGCCAAGAAATAAAAACTAAATGTCATATTTTGGTGTGCTCTATCCACTGCTAAAATATTATTTTTGACTTTACCCTTCCCCTTTAAGCACAAATAACCACACTTTTAGTACACTTCAAGAATATTCACGCTGAAAATAATTCAGATCAGCGCAGGTTTATACAGCTCTACTTTAAAAATGTTTCATAGCCAGACGAAAGATCCTTTAATTAAGACAACACCGAATAATTCTTTTTCTACGTTTTAGTTAGACCTTTTCTCTGAGACACGGTATTCTACCAAAATCTTATCTAGACACTATTTAATAAGAGAAAAAAGAATATTTTATAGGACAGTGGAATCAATAGAAAAAGGAGTAGAAACTATTATGAAGCCGTTTTGCGTCAGGCAGGAAAAATCTGCAAGTAAGTCGTTCTAAAATTCTGGCTAATTCTTTTTTGTCCATTGTTTTCATTGCTTTTCGTTTAAAAACATACCTTCTGATTCAGGATCCTTATAACATTCTGTAAAAGCCAGTTTTCTTAAACTAGGACGGTTTTCTTATGAGCGAAGAAGGTAAAGAAAAAAAAATAGCGATTATTTTCTCTTGTACCACAAAAGACTTTTACAAACAGCACATATACAACTACCGTAGCTACCCTTTGGCAATTCTGGTATCAAAATAGATTCACCAGTATGTCAGATACTAAAAATAAAAAAAAAAAAGATTGTTGACAACGGTTTCTATTCAACATCTGATCCAGACAGATTTCAAGCAAAACTGAAGCCTCTAAAATAGCATGCAATGGCAACAAAAAGAGGAAACCAAATTGGCTGCAAAACAAAAACCGGCTGTCAATTTGATTGGCATGATAACAACTTCACGAAACTCTATTCACATACGATCTTTCAAAAGCAAATGAGGCTTCCATATGTTTTATTACAAAAGGTCCATATGTTTTATTACAAAAGGGTGGAGCGTCCAAAGAATGGACCTCCTTTGTGCTAGATTCCAGCCTGGACTGATGAATCATAACAAACTGAATTTTATTAAAATTGAGTCAAATAAATACAAATACAAGTATAAAATACATAAATTATGCAAATAAGACCATACCCAAAGTGCAAGTAAATGCACCAGCAGCATCATTTATTTCCAAGTTTGTGGATTCACAGAGGCATGTCCTATTATCATGCATCAATGTCATGCTGTTTATTTTAGGCTGAAGCCACTGAAGTTGACGACATGTGTTCAGGCAATCTTCAGCATTGTCAGACACGGTACGGTAACGCCCGTAAACAACAGCTTGTTTCCCACTAACCAGTTGGCACTCAACAACTCCACCTGAATCGACAGTAAAAAGCAGTTCATCAATTTATGGGTGGTGCAAAAAACAAGAATAAACCTTAGAGGGGAACTCGATCTGTGTATGTGGGAGCTACATTTCCTTCTAGAGCCAGAAACAATCAATGACTAGTACTTTGATATAGGCATGAGAAACTGTCTTATGAATGAGAACAATATTCGCAGCAGCATCAAAAGAGAAATTGGGTTTTACTAAAAATCTGTAAAGAGTTCAATACGTCAATTGGGAATGTTATGCTGCTATCAGTGAACTAATTTGAGCAAACACATCTATGATCAATAATCAATCTTGTCTTCTGGTGAAAAGCTTCAGTATGTGTCCTAAAATGTTGCTCAAATGCTTGGTCAATTCATGTGTCTCACCTAACTTCTGGAGCAACAGTGACTATGACCATCACTTTGGAATGCTGCTTTGTATACCTTAAAGAACCCTCATACTTGTAAGCTCTTCAAATTGGAAGGCAGCTTTGGCAGACGTCTAGTCTTTTGTTATCACATGTTGCATGCTCGCACTTTTCTGTAAAACAGTAAATCATAAACCACAGCAAATGCTAGCCTTGCTTCTAATTCTCATTAACCACATTAACCACATGTATTAAACAGCCTCGCCTCGCAGAAACAGGTTACTAAGTCATAAAGCAGGCACACAGGCACACATGCCGATAGTGTGGATTTGTTTTGGTTTGACGAATACAATCCATCTTAAGGAAAGAAAGTGCTTCCAAAAGACATTTTTCCTGAAGAAACTTGCGAAATTTATTTTGCTACTATGGCTCCTTATTGCAATACTTCTTGCCTTCGTACAAGGCCCAACAATCGCGAGATCACACAGAGCTTTTGCACCAGAGCGCAGTTTGCTGTCAGGGCATGTTCTAGAAGGGCAGGGCATGTGTTCAATTTCCAGGAAAAGGGCAGCTTTTTTCATATTTTTCAAAGGATCTTATTGCTTTCAACCTTAAAGGGCAGCCTGTTGCGTTCGATAGTCGATAGGAACACGGGGCTAAAATAAGTTCTGGTTGTCCAGCTGTTTGCTAAGCATTCTCTGGAAGCGCATAACCTATTGACTAAACACATAATCTGTATAATATTTGCGTGCTCGCCGATCAGAAAGCTCTGCCCAATAAAATATGCATCAATTTTCCCATGTTTCAGCATTTGCATGATTAGTTAACAATAGAGCATGGAGAAGTAGCAGGACGGCAAAACCAGCTCTCATACAAAGACCCTACATGGCTATTGAAATCGTGACGGCTCTTGTAGAAAGGCTAAGAAGATGTTTAATCAGACATATGACCACATTCTTACCAATAGGAGTATCACATGCGCTCCCTGTCCATCCTGGATGACAAGAACACACATCCCCAGATATGCAGATGCCATGATCACAACCAGTAGCAGAGCAATTACCTGATAGCAACACAAGAGTTCGTGCTATACAAAATAGTAGGTGTAGGGGGATGTGAAATAGAACATTCCAAAGCAGCATATGCAAGCAGATATATAGAATGACTAAGCACATTTGGTGCATTGACACAATTTTTAAAGTTTGTGGCTACGTAAAATGTATAAACAAAAGCAGGTTACAAAACAGTGAATTCACAGAAAGGATTGTTGTGACAGAAGACATTTGATTCTAAATGACCTTGGGGGCAGGGGGGATTTTGCTACAACATAAACTGTAATATTTCAAGTATGAAAGACAACCTACCAACATCAAAGTTGCAGCTTTTAAGAGCAATGTTACTATAAGCAATGGCTTCAGCTTTGTACGCACAATAGCAGAGCTTGTAACTGTATCTGCTCTCCACAGCGGCTCCTGCAATATTTTTATCAGATTTTGACAGGTGGAAGCATGTATCAGAGCATTCCAGTAAACTGTCAACATAAAACGGATTAGACCAAGTTACACCAGATCCAGCATTATCCCCAACAACAAAATCGCACCTTTTTGGTTGTCCTTCTAGAACAAAGAATAAAAAGTCACTAAAGTCATGAAAATAAATAAAAGAGATTCCAAAACCATACCAGTGGATCGATAACCGACCACAGCACACAAATAGTATGTGGCCCCAGTTACAGGGCTGTGTGCCCACGAAGATTAAAACATATGTTCTACCTGCTTTGTACATGCATTTTAATTGCAAAAATTTATATTTTTTAAGAGACCCTACTTAACTTGTCTGATCTAGAAGGTTGGCACTAAGGTCTTAGAACTAATATAATAGGGGCAATGCATGCACCAAGAACAATTCAAGGATGACTTCCAACAAGTCAATAAAGCGGACTGAACGCTCAGATAAAGGGAATGAGGAACACTGCCAATTAACTGTATAACCACGATTAAAGATGGGCAGTTTTGACACCAACACTGACACATCCAACCAAACCATACTTTCCCAAAACACTTTTCATTTCCTTTGTAGACCACTTGATGGCCTCAATATCCATGGTCACTTTGAAAAAAATTCTCTAGGAATAAGAATCAAATGTGCTAGGAATGAGAAACATGATAACCACATCAGTGCAGGAAAACGGTTTAAAAACTTGATGCGTTTGTCAAATGTTTCATAAGAATCAAAACAGTTCAGATCCTTGAAACGCCTGAAACTTGTTTAAGGGCAGATCAACCAATCTTTTCAAGTTTCAGTGTTCCATATTTGTGGTAAAAAAAGCCCAAAAATAAATTGCAACATTGTTATTCTAGTTTCATTTTCAGTAAAGACTAAGCACCCCAAAATGACAAAATCTTAGATCAAATCCAAGAACACGTAACATCAAGATTTTCAAGATATGAGGGATCATACACCTTTCTCCAAATTACATGTGCTCAGGACAAGATGAACACAAAAGAAATAAAATCAACTTATTTATACGGTATGGAAACATGATCATACCACAGACATAAGACCTCATAATGATTGGCCTTATAGAATAAGTAAAAAAGAGTGAGAAATTATTAAATGGGTGCCCTTAGACTATTGCCATTAGGCCTCTCAACCAAAATTGTTTGTTTCCTATCCAGTGGGTCAAACTTTGTCATCTTACCTGGGAGGCCGGAATATTTTTTTTACCTGGATCTAGAATTTTTCCAGCTATGCAGGTGTCTCTCCGTAGCGCTCGTTGGATGAATCTTTGGCATAGCGAACTGGGGGATGTTTCAACTTCGCGGACCCAGACCAGGGGAGACTGAGCTTCTCAGAAACTAGGCAGCCTTCATAGTGTCCTGTTCTATTGTAGCACCAGCTGTGACCATGCACAATTCCTATTCCTTTGAATTACTAATCACTTGTGGTACAGAGGATTAAGTTATTCATGCCTTCCCGCATGCACACGTAATCTACCGGAACACATGTCATCTCACTCTTATTTACATTCTTCGATCTTTGGCCCACCAAATAGGCGGCGGCATTTTCCACCACAGCAACTGCCCCATTATGGACACGAGGAACATTTGCGGTTTTCTCAAAATTCGCGGAACTCGTTGTATGCCCGATGTTCATTGAGATCAGTCTCTCGAAGGGAGAGAGAAACATTGCTATGTGGCAGAATAATGCAGGCTGGTATGATTTGTGCGAAAAATCAACGGAAAAGTTAATAACCCTCTGCAACTGGTTCGGGGTGTCAACCATAACAAAGTTTCAGCCGAATGACGAAAAAACTGGATACGCTGGATACGCTAGATACAAACAAAATATTTTTTTCCCTTGCCTTATAAACGAATGAAACAAATCAAGCTGTGTCCCAATTACCAACAAGAAAATAACGAAAAATTTTCTTGACGATGAGCTCACTCTCTGATTTTATGGAAATTTCATTGCTACTGGCTGATAGGAAACATCTACAAAACAAGGAGGAAATATACATTTTAACCTATTTAGCATGAAAATCGCTATGCCTTCCAAACTAAAAAGATATTTCTGTTCTATAAAAAGGTTGTTTTGATGGCACGACTGATGTTTGATCTACCATCATCGAAATCTGCTCAAATTCCCAATTTCTTACGAATCTGCCATGTCAAAGACATGAGTTCGATAGGATCATATCTTTGTTTTGATTAATGTGTCTCTGCTCACACTACTACTGGGTACTGCTCTTAATGTGTCCCTGCTCACACTACTACTGGACACTGCTCTTTAATAAGCAGCCTTCCCAAACGAAGCCTCCCCCTGAATCCTAAAAAATCCAAATAAGTGCTTGTGCACTTATACAGGCAATGTGCAAAATCTACATCCAAACATTTGGTTCTATGTATAGACCAGGCTCTCTTCTAGGGTCGCATGCTCATTTGATTCATCCTCCAACACAAACCTCATATTATTATGTACTGCATGCACTTCATATTTATTTGCTCTTCTATTGTCCTAGTTTAACTATCTTCGGTCAATAAAATAATTAAATAGCCTTGGGTTCTATGTCTAAATAAATTACTAAATATGTTTGGCACAGCAGATTCCACACAGACACGACATGAGAATACTACGTTGTAGACAACGCGTTTCGCCATATATTAACTTTTCAAGTCTAAAAGATCAGACATACAGAAACATTAATATACAATGAAAATAGCTGTATGAAACAGAAACAGTCAAGTCTAGTAAGTGTGGATGATAAAGTGCATACAAACAGTGAAAAGGTACAAAAAAAATGCATAGCATTACAGACACCATAGTGCATACAGTGGTAGAAAACAGAGCACAGTGTATACAGTATGGGACTAAAGATAAGCCAAAAGAGAACCCCAACCAGATTGTCCTTTTCTAATGAATGGTCACTCCTCCCAACAAGAAGATATTGATAGCAGAAAGTGAATGGTCACTCCTCCCAACAAGAAGATATTGATAGCAG
>JAOBRC010366237.1:0-12688 GCA_027575255.1 Scolionema suvaense
GTTTGCCGTGTAACTGAGAGCATACAAAACCAATTCTAGGTCTCTGGAGTCTCGCTTTACATCTCTTTTGATGGTCGAAGTCAATTCATCACAAGAAAAATTGGGACAGCTGAGGGATGTCAAGGGTGATCAGCCATTGCTGCAGGAACCACAAACCTCAGCCTGCTTGACAGACCACATTGCTTCAACACCCTTGATGCAGAGGACTCAAACTGTCCTCGAAGAGTCTGCGAGCAGGCTACACCAAACTGAGCCACAAAGCATCCTCCTAAACTTCATGAACAGCTTTTAACAATCCCAGGCTTCCTTTTTCAAACGGTACACATCTTTTACAACTTGCTTTTTGAAACTATTCTCCAATCTATTTCATACCCCGGCATCTTCTTTGAATGGCGAGGAGCATTGCAGGATTTAATAAGCACAACTTAAAGTTCGATGTTCCACAAACACAGTGAAAGAGACAGGACAGATGATGGTGACGGAAGTTGCTTGCTTGTTAGACACAGTTTAGGAGTGCTATGAAAATAAATTGCTGACTGGCGCTGCCGGCTGCAAAAATAGAACAAATGCGTTGCCATAAAGTTGATGCACGCGTCTATGTATACCGAAACTTCAACCTTCCGTGGGCTGATCCATATAATTTATCTTGAGGTTGTATAATGCATCGCAAAGTGGCTACCACGGACAATGTCACACGCATGATAGTAGAGTATTACGTCATTTCAAGGCTTGCATGTGAGTGCTGAGAGCTGCATTTTCTATTGGCATGGAAGGCTGGCTTCGACAAATCCAGAAAACATGTTGTACATTGATGCGTACTTCTTAACTGAAGAAAGCCAACACAGCGTACAGAAGCACATAACAGTTTTTCATTCATAAAGTACCAACGCTGCAACCAAGTCGTGATGGGTGTAGCTTCATTGTGCAGGGGGACGTATTGTCTTGTGAACCCCAAACACGACTCACTATTATAGCACTATTGAATTACTGAGATTGTTTTGAAGGTCGATTAGACGGAGAAAAGACCCAGGATGCTTGATCTAAAATAGCCTTTTTGAATTGTTTATGAGAGCATTCTGGATTGAGATTGTGAAGAAGGTGCAGGGGACAGAAAACGAATGCTTGTCGAAAATTGCAAACTGAACGTTAATTTTGGTCGTATGTGAAGGTGTACAGGCATGTATGTACATATGTACAGACTGTATGTACATATGCCGCTTACCATAATCGTCGAAGCCTGGGAAGGGCAGCTCCTGCTATCTGATGTACTGCACAGAATACAATTTTCTGGGCATGTTGTAAAAATGACATCAACAACAATGGATTTTCTCGTTTTAAAAGGCAAAAAGAAAAATACGATATCTGGAGATGTTCTAAACCCACTCTTAATGCCATTGCTTACTGATTTTGCATTACATTTTCTTTTGGTGAGCTAACATAGAAAATTTCAGACAAACCACAAGTAACATGTTTTGAAACTTCATTTCTAACCAAATATTTGGATTGGTGCTTATCCAGTCCAAATAGAGAGGAAGGACAATTTACTCACATGAGCATAAGAATACATGAGAACTAGAGAGCAATTAAACACAGATGATGAATTGAAGCAATTTTTAGCAAAATTGGAACAGTCAATGCATGTATGTACCTATGTATAGGGCACATCAGCAAAAATCAGAAATAGACAAAGTGCGGAAAATACAAACCTTCAAATTCAATGTTACATCTTCATCTGGCAAACGCTGGCTAGCTACACACGTGCCATCAGTTATGTTGCCCGCACTTATGTATGCCTTTGTTATACCTGCAATATCATGAAGCTTATACCAGCAAGATTCAAAAGACAATGATGACTTACACACAAGTCAACCCATGTGATGGAATCTATGACTGTAGGATGACCAATAAAATCAAAACAGCAGATAATGATCAAAAGGCAAAATCTTGCAGTGAAAAAGACTACAGAAAAACAAAATTTCCGAAAAACTAAGAGTTCACTTGAATTGTAAAAAAAGATTAAAATATGATTGCCATACAAAATGAGATTGTCCACCCACACAATGATGCTCTGTCAAGAACATAAAACAAAAGATCTCACAACCAGAAACTGATCGGATGGCTGACAGCCTTCCACGCTCAAAGCTAGTCCAAAATAAAGCTCACCCTTTTCTATAGCTAACGTGACAGACTTGCATGGAATTTCCGACTGGCTTGGATTGTGAAACACTTGGAGGACAAGTACTCTATTGATGTACAACCATAGCTCTTCACCGCCAGCCAATGCAATGATCTCTCCACCGCTAAACTGAAATGATCCACGTATTGCACTAGTAAACCTGAAAATCAAGATAGGACTTCTTATTTTACAGTGCCCAGCTTAGCAGCATGTATGTTAATGCATTGCCAAGCAATAGAACGTGTGTGACTAAATTCACTTGTCCAACATTTTGCATTAACAGACGTGTCTCTAACGGAAGGATAAAAGTGAAGTCTTAACGTACGACCTTTTCACAACAGAAGGGGGCACAACAGAAGAAGTGGGTGACCACTGCATGAAGGAAAATTGATAGGTAAGAGATTGACTGGAAATTTTCGTTGCACAACCTGAAATTAAGATGAAAAGCCAGAACTGGACTTGAGGGGAGCTCGCTCTCTGAAGATGGCAAGTATAGGGACCGTTTCCAGTGAGCCGTCCTTCGGGGCCGCTTCACTGCGGTCTAGTCCTATTGGAAAACGGGGAGCAGGGAATGGCTTAATTCCAAAATTGGGGGTTGCATTGACAGGATAACAACTAGAAGATGGTGTTTACCAATGGGAAACCGAGGCACGAACTAGGTGCAACCTGTGTGCTCCGCTGATACCCACCACGAAGGCAGTAACATGCGTAATGGATTTCGACGGTCTTTCTCGAACCTCTTCGTAACCTGATTGCGACCTGTCACTGTAGTGGCAGCTTTCCCCTCATGTGGGCCATGCACAGTTGTTGAGAACTCACTTCAAAGACTTCCTTCCGCAAAGTGAAGACTTGGCACTGCTTCCAACATAAATGGCCCTTTCATCCTCACAGCAAGTTAAAGCAGAAAAGCTATTGTGGAGTTACTATATAGAAGAGTATTTTATCAGTACTACACATTATAAACTTGAATTCTCATTGGCGATGTTACTCATTAAAGCTGATAGATTGAACATTTGGGTGCAAATCAAGAAGTACCATTACAGCACACACCCATAGATATATAAAAATGCAAAATCGTTAATGCACAGCCGTTGAGGAAAATCAAATCCCATGATGGCAAAATATGGTCTTTACTGATAACTTATAATGTCTCGCAGGGGGGAGCATGAATAGGAAGAGAGGTTCAATACTTTGCACATTGATGTTTTGGCCTTGACATTTTGCCTGACTAAGAATATCCCTAATGCAAGCTTAACCTTCGCCTAATCTGTGAGCATATTTCGGAAAACATTTGCATTTATAAACAAAGGGAACCTAGAAGACTCAAACTGATAGAATCATCTTCATTAGACTTTTGAACAAAATGACCTCTTCATACACCACAGCATTCACACAACACAATACTCTCTTTGAGTCATACATACAAATCATTTGACATGCATGCAACATTCCTAGATTCCAACACAAACGTATTTAAAATTCAGCTCAAAACTGCAGAGATAGTCTACCAAAATTAAGCAGGATATCAGAGTCTAAGTAACCACTCAAACTGAATTATCCAGGAATTTATTGCATTGAAAACAAGTCACAGATTTAGTGGACTCTCACGAACTTAACTGAGAATCTTCATTTTAGATCACAGAACAAAAATAAGCAATAAGCCATAAGATTCACACCACAGATGACAAAAATCTCAAGTGTTCTTAAAATATTTTGAAAAAACCCTACAAATTATCATTATTGACACATATTGCCACTGAACAACATATTCCCAAGATACTGTATAAGGCACGGGTCATAACATAAGTTATTTTACCCCTAGGACTCACACCAAAAATGACAAAAAGCGGATGAATGGCTTTTGACATAACTGGAAAATAGCCTAAAAATAGCGGTTCGGATGTAAATTACCACCCACAAGCGTTAACTTTTCTCCATTCATGGCACATGGTTCATAACATAAGCAGAAGTTCCACAAAAAATCACATCAAAAATGACCCAAAAACGGATGAGCCGTTTAGGGCAGACACAAATTGCCACCCACAAGCCAAATGAGATTCTCAGCAGACATGAAATATGGTTCAAAACATGTGCAGAGTTTGCCCCTGACATTTGCACCAAAATTGACAAGAATCGGATGAACAGTTCTTGACATACTTGGAAAAAACCAGAAGAAACACAATATTTGGACATACATTGCCACCTGCAAGCCTAACGAGATTTTCTGGAGACAAGGCACATAGTTCATAACATGTGCAGAGTTGCACCCAAGTATTCACACGAAAAATGACAAGAGTCGGATGAGCATTTTTTGACACATTTGGAAAAAACAATTAAAATCACCTTTATTGGGTGAAAATTGCCACCTGCAAGCCAAACAAGATTCTCAGGGGACATGAAATATGAATCAAAACATGCACAGAATTGCCCCTTATATTCGCACGCTTGCTGTATTTCTTCTAAAGCAAAGAATGTCTTGGAGCACTATTCCAATTGGCTATACGCACCAAAAATGACAAGAATCGGATGAACAGTTCTTCACATATTGGGAAAAAACAGGAAAACCCCATTTTTTGATGGAAATTGTCACCTGCAAGCCTAACGAGATTTTCCGGAGACAAGGCACATGGTTCATAACATGTGCAGAGTTGCCTCAAATATTCACACAAAAATGACAAGAATCGGATGAACATTTTTCGACATATTTGGAAAAAACACTGAAAACCGCCATTTTTTTTAGGTAAATTGCCACCCGCAAGCCAAACGAGATTCTCAGGAGACATCGCATATGGATCAAAACATGAGCAGCATTACCCCTATTATTCAAGAATTGGATAACCAGTTGTTGACATACTTGGAAAAAACCATAAAATAGTCCATTTTTGGACGTATGTAAATAGCCATCTGCATGCCGAACGAGTTTCCCAGACATGACATATGGTCCACAGCATAACTGCTATTGCCCCACAGTTTCACACCGAACAACACAAAAAAGTAAAGGCTGGATTTTGAAATAATTTTGACAAACTCTAAAAATTGCTATTTCTTGGCATAAATTGCTACCTGCAAGCCAAACAAAAATTTTTTTCAAAATTCCGGCTCCATCACTTTTCCTTAATTACGAGTTGTCACCTTCACACTGAATTTCAGAAAAATTCACGGAGCTGTTATCCGGGAAAATGCGTTGGTGACAGACGGACGGACCTCATTTTATAGGACTCTTCCACTAAAGCGGGAGTCCAAACATTGAGCCTACAATACAGACTGGAAATAGACTTATTGCTCCCAGGGTATTTGAGTTTGTGGTTTGACTGCGGAGCTAAATTGCCCCCCCCCCCCCTGTTATGAAGAAGGGTACAGCTTAGATATTTGGTACACTATTATCTCATTGTCCTGGGAACAAGAACTCATCAGCAGAACAGTCCCAGTACGCATCAATTTTTGCTGACATGAAAATAGCCAAATTTTGCTAATTTCCCAACTTTCTCACAAATCTTCAACATTTTTAAATGTTTCCACCTGAGTTCATTCAAAATGATATTTTTTGGATACTTTGGTCACACTGCAACCATTTTGGTGAAAAATAAAGAGAAAACCTCAGAAACATGGCCGTCTACATGAAAAATTGATTTTCGTGATTTGCCCACCCGTCGCTCAGAAAGCCGCCATTATGAGCAATAAGCAAATAGGGAGACAACTTTTTTCCACTTATTCAATCATGTGTCATAAAACTTTAGGAACATTCATGTAAATTCATTTGTTAAAAAACTGGCAAGGGGCAATATCACCCCGCCCCACCCAAGTATTAGGGCTAGTTCAGCACGCCACTAAGAGGATTCTTAGGAGCACATACTCACAAAATGAGCATCATAGGGGAAACAAACTTTAATTAGCCTCACAAGTTAATACGCTATCACTATACCTACCACAGACGTTTGATCACCTAATATATTACTATTGTCACAATTCCAAAAGCAACTTTTCACGAAATGATTTATAAGACAGTGTACAA
Source organism: Scolionema suvaense (assembly GCA_027575255.1). Classification (NCBI taxonomy): domain Eukaryota; kingdom Metazoa; phylum Cnidaria; class Hydrozoa; order Limnomedusae; family Olindiidae; genus Scolionema; species Scolionema suvaense. Next base: position 6,189 of record JAOBRC010366237.1, read on the forward strand.
CGATTTTCAGAAAAAGTGTAGTAATTATGGTACCATGCAGTTGCCTTTCGATGATCCCTTTAATCAAGAGCTGTACAGTATCCTGATTGGCACAAAACAACATCAATACAGAAAGAAATGAATTAATAAACACATAAAAACTGATACAATATCAAGAATGTCACTCATCACAGAACTAAGAAGAGCATACCCTTGATTCTGAAGCAGTCCGGTCACACAATCCACTTGACCTTGAGAACTAAATCCAAATCCATCCATTGGGTAGTACTTATCATTCCAATATTTATAAATAGTCCGATTATTATTGCGATCGATCTCCCCACTAGACAGCAGCGTCACTGATCCTTTAATGGCAATATTTTTTGATGACATCGAACGAAACCAATCGGAGAAGGAATCGCCTGCTGGTGTGTCTGATATAGCCAGCCATGACTCAAATGGACTGGCTATAAACCGAGGTTTATTATAGAGACCAGCAACATATTGCAAATTGTTAAAATCAGGATCAGTGGCCCTATTGGCAAAAGAAAGAAACATAATACGTTCAGAGCACTAAAACTACCAGGGCCATATCCAGATCTAAATAGGGGAGCCGGTTGACCTATTACACACTATGGCTGAATATAAAGAAAAGTAGGAAAATTTCATACAATGCATCTATTATAAAGATGGTTCTAGTTGCCACACGGTTTATTTGAAATACATTGTGGTAATGCCTCACCTGCTCGCATACTCTGCTCAAAACGTATGTTTTCTCAGAGTCTGCTCACAATCGCTCAGTTGATGTACAGACCTAAGAGCGGAGCACACCGTAATTATGTGTTTTCTACACAGCTTATCTCCCTGGCAACATCATAATTACTACCAGCTCCCATAGAAAAAGGTTCAGACGCTGCATGTTCAATTGCAAAAACAATTCTGAGAGGTACGCCTTTGCCAGATTTTCCGAAAAAAAGGCCTAATTAATACACTGTTTAGGTGCCAATGTTAACAGACTGACCGAGCAAATAAACACAGTGAGGTTGGGATGTGAACAGGCTGGGTAATGCCAGCATTCTTTTGAGAGACACAGTTACTAAAATACAGTCTGCATTTTTAGGAACTAAATATTCCTATTTGAAAAATTTGGGCTATGACATTACCCCTGACCATTAAACACAGAGACCTGTCACTAAGGTCAAATCGTCACAAATTTAGCCTTGAAACAGCACATAACTCATTATGATCTTTCAGTGTCATTTATATGTTAAATGATTATACTCTTTCCATTTTAACCCATATTATCCCAGCGTCAGTTTAAACTGACAGTCACTTGTTGTATTTGGTAATATGATCTGGACAATTCGCCAAATATGGCTTGCATAAAATATCCAATAATAATCTGGGCAAAAAAATATGAAAAAAATTATTTTGAGATTCGGAATTTGGGGAAACTTTGTCCGATACTAGATTATCTCTAAATCTCAGTTCCAAAGGACCTAAAGTACTATTATACTATTTTCCGTCGAATACCAAAATCTGACTAGAAAATATACCTTTTGTCATAATCAATGCAACAGATTTCCTTAAGCTTAGCCATTGCTTCACAATTCTCTTTTCTTGAGCGTCAGTTTGCTGGCAACAGGAGGGTGTGTTTACTTGAATGACACTCTTGGTGCTTAAGGTTTTCCCATGAAATTTTCTGTAGGATTTTAGACAGCAATCAATGTTTCAACAGCATATTACACATGTAATTCGTTGATATGTAGCCCAAAGAGACAAACGCATTTGCTGCTCAAAAAGGAAATCATACATTTTGGATTGAACCCAGTGAAATGAAATCATTCCTAGCTGTTCTTCTCTTGAGTGGTTACATCCTTTATCCCTGATGCTCAATGTGCTTGGACATGAGTAAAGATAGTCGAAGTAGTGAGCTCTGATAATCAATTGGAATTAAGGTTAGCACAAATCACCCATAAAACTGTGTACCAGGTTCAAAAACTGCTACGTTTTCTCACTTAGCAAGACAAATTATCTTCCCACCTGCGTAATATGTTGTTCAAATATTGATTGCTGCCTAAAAACCTATAGAACAATTTCATGGGACCACCTTGAGCACCAAGAGTGTCATTCAAGAAAACATACAGTTTTTCAAATTTTTGAAACTGGAGGTCTCAATCACTCATCACCACAAAGCTCATGTCAAATTTATATTAAAAAAACTCAAAGTTGGGATAATATGGGTTAAATTTTTGTATTTCTCTGCACTTCCCTAAAAAGCCAAATGAACATGACAGGACACTCCAGAGGATACTAAACAACAGGATGCATTTATCATAGCTAGGCAGGAAACAAAACAAAACAAAATAAAAATAAAAAGACACACACATACACAAGATAGCAGGAACAAAAAGTCGTGCCAACATTATGATTTACTAACCATCATGCCATCGCTATATAATTATTAGTACTTACTGAAAATCATAGTAAGTAACGTCAATTTTCTTCGTATCGAGAACAGTTTGATCTGAAAGAAAATTGTCATGAGCAAGTTTCAGTATCGATGATACACATTTTTGTTCCATATACATTCATTCATATTCAGCATAAAACTCATCAGTTGCGTTACTTCAGATAATTCTCTACATAGTCCTAGAGAGTCTGAGTGGGAAATATTTTAAGGCAGCTCAAAGGGCTTTTGCTTTTTGTCGACTTTTCAAAAATATCCACACCAATATTCACTAGTTCTGGAGGTATTAAATTTTATGTGACGGTTGATGGAGAATATCTAATGGGCTCTTAATATTCCTGTTGCATCAGTGATTACAGTCCTTTCAATAATCACCCATCACATCCTTATGCAACGCACCAAATATATTTTCAGCTCTGAAATATTACAAGGAGTCCTGCAGCACAACTCTATAAAATTTGGAAGGAGTTAAAAATTGAGGGATGATCAAACATGGGCTATTAAAATCATGAAACGTCGGAGCAATAGGGCTTAGATCAATTTTTTTCTCTTCTGCAATGCTCAGAATACTTTCTTAACATAGGTACCAAATTTTATGACTGCAGTATATATACAATAGAAATTTGGAGTGGGTGGAATAAATACTAACCATACTCAGCATCCCTTAATAAAAATCCTATACCTTGTATGATTGAGAGCTAAAAAGCTGTCATTATTAAAAATTTGCTTCTTTTAAGTAAAATCAATATCAAGCTCTTCACGAAGTAAAGGTGAATACTAATTATGATCATTATTACTAGCACAAAGATAATTAGGAATCAACAGTGCAGTTTACGTCCCCAAAAGATAGCTCAGGCAATTAACTTTGGAGCATGTTCAATAGGCTGTCCCTCTAGGTGCACTCAATACAAATGGATATGCAACGACCCCAGTGTGAACGGGATATAAGTACTTACTGCATTTGATGCAATCCTTATAGCACCATGTACAGCAGCTGCTAATGTCACAAGAACCTGGTCTGATAGTGTTGCTTGCATTTACATCACAATTATCGCTGCATGGCAGAAGTGGCCCAGTCAAACTTTCACATTCGAATGGTGCGCCATTCACACATGTTGAAGCCTCTGAAATAGAAAAAATATAATATGATTTCTCAAATGCATAATATGTATTATACTTTTGGAAGCATATGAATCTAAAGTTCAAGACCGTAGGGCCAAATTACATCCTCTCGTTCAAGATTAGAGAGTTTATCTGTAAATCACAAACAAGTTCATGTAGCTGAGTAGCCGAATTCAAAACAAGTAGTCCTCCACACAATGTTTACAGCTGGCTAACAGTATCCTTGTGGAACACAGGATTTCCTGCATGAAACCTATCTCTTGACTTGACTTGTTTTGCTTACCTAATGAGTAGTCAGGGGTGTAGATTGCTGCTCAAAAGGGAATTTTTGTGTGAACTGGATTGATGAAAGCTTTACTTGGATCTGCTGATCATGATTTGTTCATGTACGAAAGTCTTAAGTTGAGTTTAAACTTCATGTGATAAGAGAGATGGCAGAGATGATGGAGTTTATTAGGAATAGTTGTCACTACAGGCCATGCTGCCTACAGGAAAGACTAGTAGAAAAGCAATCTGCTGACATGCTATACACATAGCAACAATGCCCAGAAGCTCCACAAAATTAGAAACTTCGTTTTAATTTGGTCAGAAAAAGCATTCTTTGAGACCTTTTGTTGAAGACGGACTTCTTCAGTGAAATCATAAAAATATCAACAACAAATCATTTAAGTTCCTACAAGAATGAAGAGCGTGGTGCATTTACTTACTTTGCTTTTCCTTGGCTGTGACAGAATATTTCTTTGTGCGAGAGCTGGTCTTGTTTACACCAGCATCTTCCCATATCATAGACAAATAGCAAGAATACTCCCTACCAGGAAGGACATTTTCAGGACCAGATATAGTGATGATGGCCACATTCAACACAACTTCTGAAATGGAATGAACGCAAAAAATCTAGTACAAGCTACTGTACACAGGCAGAAAGCACGCCAGACAAAATGCCAACACATCCATTTAAAATGATGCATGTTCTTTCGCATTTAGTAAAACTGGTAGGGAAATTAACATATATGCTCGCTTAAGTACAGACGAGGAAAAGCCAAAATGCAAACATTCACAGAGTTGCATACTTTTCCCTATAAATCCAGACGGAACACAAGCAACTGAGGATCAGAACCTTCAGATCAGACTAATAATCAATTACACAATCACTACAATTGACATGAGATCACAAACTTCTGTTTGGCTGAAAGAACCTTACACATTACGTAGCATAGTTAAAATGTTGATACAAGGAACTAGTTTGACAACAGACAAATCAAAGAAAACAATGTTGGACCCACCTGAGACAGGAGGAAAACCATTTGTTTGACATGTCACATTCACATACACCTTATCAGTAGCTAGGTTGATTGTGCTCCCGTTTCCGTAATGATACAAAGGAAACTGGTAGGAAATCTTGATCAAGTAAATATCAGGCGCAGTAATATTAACATTTGTTGGAGCTGTAAGAAATATAAAGAAATATAAGCCACCTAAACTGGCAGTATACTATAATGAAACAAAAGTCCTGAGTTAGTTTAGGGTCATTGCGTGATACTATAATGTTACAAGTAATCCTATGCTATATCAACCTTGCCTACTGCTGTTCATGACTAAATAGGCCCTATATTGCTATTTTTGTTTCCAACCAATGGCCATGCCTGTGGTGAGCAAGAGTTTTTTCTAGATGACATGCAATTTTGTCTGAAGTTTCACATCCACAATTATGACAAGAAGGAATGCACAGATCTTGTAATATTTTTGAAAAACCCCCAAATGACTATTTTTAGTGGCCAAGGTTAACAAAAATTTTTCAGATATGACACACAGTCTTAAAACAACTACAAAGTTTAAATCAAAATATACCAAAAAGTAATCATTGAATCTTGATTTATTTTCTAAAAACCCTAACATGGCTGTTTTTGGACAAAAAGAGCCAGGCCCAGAAGCTTTCCGGAATAAGGCATGGATGGAGTATAGCATTAATAATCTTTTCCCAGTTTCACACCATAACATATGAATTTGTGAATAAGTAGCCATTTTAGGACATAACTTGCAAGTCGACAAATTACTTGATTAAAGATTGGGCAACAAAACCTTTTTATCCTTGATTTTCACCTTCATCCCAGATTTTGCAAAAATTATAAAGGCTGTTCTCCAGAGAAAAGTTTTGGTGACAGGCGGACAGACTCAGGAACAAAAAAAGCTGAAAAAGAGACAAACATTAATGGTATTGACAGGAACAAGTGACTGCTATGAGCGTAAAGACATTCTGTGTCCTATGGCCAGACCAACAATTTAATAGCTCAGTAAGAAATCTTAGACCACAAAGGGCTATACTGCTCATCTGATAATTACCTGAGACGATTAAACTATCCAATACAGCCAAAAATAAAACCAATACCAATAGACAGCATTCAAAATGAATACTACATTAGATTGTTGAAATATTGGCAAGACAATAATAGACCCAGGGTGTCAACTCTCTCTCCACAAAACAAATGAAAAAAAAATGACAGCATTTTTTCAAAAAAAATGAAAAAAATGACAAAATCCTACTTAAAAATGAAAAAAAATGAAATCTACTGAAGCTTGGTATTCTGTGTATGTATGGGTGTTTATTACAGAAGCACATTATGGATATTACAACATGTATTCAACCTTACTTAACCTACGTAAAAACTGCTGTCTGTAAGATGAGATAAGACGTACTGAAGACAAACTGATCTGCCCTACAACACATTTTACAACTAACACAGACATTATGTACCTACCGTAAATGATGGAATAAGTGCCCTCCGCCGAAAAGTGCCCCTCCCCTTCCCTCTAGTAGGATTAATTTTTACGAGTATGCCCGCCTGCCTTATTACTTATTTACTTCAAGTACCCCTACAATACAAAAAGGGGGCGCCTATTCAGAAACATTACGTTCATACAGGGTCACTTA
>JAOBRC010366348.1:0-12688 GCA_027575255.1 Scolionema suvaense
GGCATAGTTAGGAAAACATCATGTAGGCAGAGACTTAGTAATAACCCAGAATTTTTATACCAGAAGCTCAGATCATCTGTAACCCTATCTGACGCGGGCTTTTTTGAGCTTCAAAAACGCGGGGGAGGGGGGGCTTCTTGCCCCCCCCCCCCATCCTAATTTCTGTTCTAGAGTAGTTACGAAGGTAAAGCTTGGTAGAGACTGCCTTAACCCTAAAAGGCTTCAAAAAAAGTAGGTAGAATAGTTTCTCGCCCCAGGCTCCTTGAGATATGACGTCATACGTAACCACGTGTAAAATAGCTCATGTTTTGTCCGACTTTGCCCAAAAATCACACTTTTGCCAATAAAAACCCAAAAATTGCTTTATTTGGTTAGTTTTACCATTCTAAATTGTATTTCGAGCAACAAACAATATTCCATCCGAAAAATTTGGATCTTTTAGAGTTTTCAATTTTCAGGAATTTTTTACCCATATTCGGAAATTTACCCAAATCATGTGACCCCTTGACCCAAAATGTGTCAAATTTGGTCAGAATACGTATTGATAAATTATATAACAGTAAAATAAAGTTTTGTTTGCAAAACGGTCCCCTAAAAATTTTTCTCTGCGATATATGGCAGGGAGGGTTAAATGATGAATAAGAAAGATTAACTGCCCATTAACTTCCCAGCACATATCGCAAATTTGACTGCAGATTATGCTTCGGTCCCAGGGAAATATTTCGACGTCAGAAACAAATGCTTGGGATTTATAGTTCTTGTCGTGCCTCCTCACCTTGAATGCAGAGCTGGTTGGGATGAATTCCTTTTCGATTGCCTGCCAGGTTGGTGCAGCATCAGATTGACTCAGTGTTACGACTGTTTGGTTGCTGGGAAGAACATTAACACTGAGACCACCAATACTATTCCCTTCGAAGAAATACTTGAACTTCAAACAGCATGTTTGTATCTCGTCAATATACTGCGTTCGAGTTGTGAGGTGCTTCTCTCGATAAAACTTAGATCCACTTGCCTCCAGGTAGACATAAATGTTTGTTTCTGAAAATGCGATCATATTTTCATCTACTTACAGTGCCTACACATATATCTGTCAGAAAGCGAAAAGTAACACAGGAAGGGTGATACGTTTTAAGTTTTAATTATTTTGCTTATCGACTGTAAACTATAAAGACTGCATGCATTGCACGTCTGGTTGCCTAATTTTAACCATACACGTTGTACGAGATTTTAAGTTCAAAAGATGATTGTAATTTGACTCTATACTGATTTATTCTCTGATCTTCCTCTGAGGGCTCGAAGGTTCGAAAGTAGAATAGAGTTAAAGGGGAGCTAAGGTCAAAAATGAAATTTTAGTAGATGGTAGAGCTCATTTAAATATGACATCCAGTTTTTATTTCATGGCCAAAGCTGCTATGGTTGTCGAGTTATAAAGTTGAATAGCTGGCATCTTGCCACTAGTTATGCATGACGTCATGCGGGTGCAGCTCAAATTATTCGAACTTCATCACTAAAATCCCAAAGATTGAATTTGAGTGAAAGAGTCGCTCTTCTATTTTTTTGACAAAGGGTGATGATATGTAATAGGTCCATTTTAAAAAAGTAAGCTTAGCCATTCGGTAACTAAGGAAATGGTGATAGTTCGTGACGTACCCGCACGACATCATCGAAAATCCAAATGGTAGCTGCTTGACTTTACGATAGGATATTTTAAAAACTACACCAGTTTTTGTCATGAAATAAAACCTGCAGTCACATTTTACAGTCCTCTATCTATAAAAGTTTCACTTTGATCTTACCTCCCCTTTACTTATCAGCACGGATAAAGAACGCAGTTGAACATTGAAGTTCGACCTGCACGCAACGAAGTCCGTTGTTCTCCATGAAGTTTCAGGGAAACGTTTAGAGAATCCTAGAGAAACGTCCAGGAGTTTCCTTCACACTTTTTTTTTTGCGATAAGACTAACATAAGCCTAAAGTGCTGATGAGCATCCTAAGATGGCTTTATGCAGGATGATTTTTATAGTTAAAACATGGTTTAACGATTTCACAACATTAGCCTAGTCCGATGAGGAGGCAAGTGATCTTTTCCATATTCGACAAACAGAAACAACTTGATTATAAAGCTTAATTATAAATAAACGTTTTCATTGTAATACTGAGTAAATGTTCATAAATGTTGAAACCATACCTGGCGTGACTTGGTTTCCTGTACGCGAAGAAGGAGTTTTTCCTTTCCATCTGTTCCACTTGCCATTTTCGGGAGATGGAAGTACAATGCCTGATCCAGCCTGAAAATCTCCTTCAAATTCACAAAAGCCGCTTTGGAAGTCACAATCTGCATCTAAATTGATCAGATATGTATCAAACGACCGTACAGATTCCCTGGTCCACTAAAATGGCCTGTTAGTTTGCTGAACACTTACGTATAACTGAAGTTAAATTTTATCGGACACATCTGCCAAAATGGTGTAATTTCTTGATCCTTCAGTTATATTTTGGTAGTATCTATCTATGGCTTGGTTTCTTACAAAAGAAATGACCTCAAGTTGGCCCCTCTTCTCATGGTTTTTCTCACGAGGAAAAACTGGTGAGAGGATCTTTCCGCCACTGAGGTACGAGTTGGTGATCGACATCGAGTCGGCGCTTGGTACCGAGGCTAGACCTCAAGTATGAATGACCATAATAAATCTTACGCTTACGGTCATTGTCATGATCAGAGGCGCATTGACAAATTTATTGCCAAAAGATACATCCCGAAATGGAAACCCTGCTGTTGCTGTAAGTCCTTGCTGATATTACGTTCATCACTTCAACCAAATGAAAAAAAAAACAAGGCTACAACAATAACAAGAACAAAAAGATGAGAGCCAGAACTTACTTAGTGTTTGTGGAAAAGATTTCACATGAGCTACATTGATCGACAAACGCTCACTCCCATCCAAAGTCAGAGATCTAGCACAGGCAAACTTTTTGCCGCTCGACATGTTCTGCAACAAGTTAATACTAATATAGTAGCACACGCATGCGATAAATGATCCGAAATCAACACAACACATACCCTTTACTTTTACCTGGTGTCTTTTACAGTTCCACTCGCATTTATTATCATAGTCATGCAGTGACATATCACACATAGAAAAGTTGCCCAGGAGCTTGTGTCATGGCCGTGGCACCCCTAATTTCAAAGTCACGAAATAAATCATCCATCTGTCATATCACATGCACATAAAATCATGATACTTATTTCCACGGTTCTGAGCTTTTACCATATGCGGTCATCTTCAGGTGCTTTTACATACACTCGTTTTTTTTTCATTAGAACCAGAATATTAGAGCGGAGGCTCGCTCTGTTCTTATTTTTCCCCCAATTTCCAGCCTTAATTGTTCTTAATTTGTTCTAATGTCACAGCACAATACTGGCTTGACGTGCGACCATCTCTAGCCCAGAATTGTTTTCTTCGTGACCGAAAAATTTATGAAAGTAAAAACAAAATGATAGCTATTTGAGGGCATTCCTCATACAGTCCAGTCTTAAGACACAATTTGAACACCTTGACTAAATAGTGTTGCTGTTCTTAACTTTTGGGATGAAGCTCAGGAGGGATATTTTCTTCAATTGTCCTGCGTCGGTTGGTGGCTGCGAAAGTCGTAAAATTTTGAATTTTTTTTCTTTAAACTCGACGATTTTTCGATATCCTGCTGCACTTAACGTGCTAAAGATAAGCCTTCTCGATTAGAATTGCAGGCAACAGCAACAGGGCAGCTTTTCAATTCTATTCGTTTCTTGGGTTAGTCTCCACTAAAACTTCCGATGTCCTATCTAGCCACAGGAACATGTGGTCTACCTTTTCGGTCTTTCTGCTAACGGAGCCCGTATTAAAGATTCGCTGCGCACGGCTCGTGGCGCGAATCAATAAAAGCCAAACGCGCGTAAATTTGTAAAAAAAAAAAAGGTCAACAAAACGTCACTAAAAATATTTGCGCGAACAACATGCAGGGATGTGAGTTGGGTGGCGGGGTGGATCTCTGAATCATACTCTATAAGACATGCACAGTAATAGCCCATCTGATATCAATTCACAGTCCTATTTGATATGAGAGGAACAACATGCAAATGTTCAACTAGAAAGCTTAACAACACAGTGAAGAACATAATAAATGAGAAACCCGAAAGCAGAGCGTATAGGGTATCGAATAAACTAACCTGATAAATCCATGATGTGATAGCGAAATCGCTTTGCAGACTCATACTTCCAGTTTCGGAAGCAAACTCGGTATTTAAAATAGTGACGTCATCTTCATCCTGTGGCTGAAGTTCCTGAGAACAAAAAATCATACAGATTTGAAAACTGTTTGGAAATTTTTGTTCACCCTTCTATACCGAATTCGACGATTGCCAATGGACAAAACATACTATTTCAATTCCGTATTCAATGTGATAAGCGTGATCAAGCGCATTGCACAACAAGACCAAATAAGCGACGGAAGCTTCTAAAAATGTAGTAGTTTAGAGCGTGTTTATATGATCTAATAAACAAATATACTACAGTCAAATGTTTAATGAAATGGTGGCCAGGTTTCTCCTCAACATTCAAAAACGCAATATTTTATTTATACGCATACAGTTTTACTCAGTGAGCTTATAAATATGATGATAAAAAGAAAGTACATAACAGCGATTATTTGCAAATAAGAGCATCATCGTATACTTATTACATGCATGTGCTGACTTTTTCTTTCCCATGACAAAATAATTAAGTAGAGGGGGTCTTATCAAGGTCCAAGAGAGAGGGAGGTAAAAAATAATCGAAAAAGTGCTTATACTAAAGTGGGTTTAACATTAGCGCAATATATTGTATTCTAACATATTGGAACATCTTGCATATAAATTGCCAAGTACGTGCCAAGGTTAACAACAAGATGCTTTTATCAAGTTAAAATGTAAAAAGGAATAAACGACGCACTTGCATTAGTTTTCACCCAGTTTTTCCTGATTAAGTTGGACAACGACCACAACTGCCGAGCACAAAGAACCTTGGAGAACCTGGACTCCCTTGGCCTTCAAATCAAACTCGTTTAGATTTGAGACCCAGTGCTGGCAAGCTTGCGTCTGCAATCTCCAATACTTGGCAGGCCATGATTAAATTCAAAAAAGGGCATTGCTTATACTTGCAAATATACTGACGGCCAATAAATTTCTCTGGTGTAAAACCTGCGTAAGAAAACGAGAACATTCACGTGGCAGTGTAGACTAGTGTAGTCCCATTCTTAATTAGAGCCACAACACCCGTTTCAATTTTTTTTAGGAACGACTTCTAGTCTGGTGGAAGGGCACTCTCTGCTTATAAGAAGTTAAGTGACGGGAGGTGTCTAAAAAAGATATAGAACTGATGTGAGTGCTAAAATGGATGAAATTTTTGGAACTTTTTGTGTGCATAAAAAAGGTTATGCCTCTACAAGTAACTCTCCTAACGACCATCCTTGTTGACCACTATCAGGAAAGCAATGAGACGACAACAAGGAAGAATTCAAAAGCAACTCACCTCTCGCAAATTCTGACTTTGTGCAATGGAGTTTATTGTAGCATGATATCCACTGAGAATGATCCAGTTCTGAAAAGAGAGAGATTCTGGTTAGCAAAAGTATTTGATTATAGGTCGACAACGTTATAGTATTGTTATACATTTTGCGCGGAGCATTAATTGGAAAAATAAATCACATGGTCTTTGGTCTCCATAGAACACGGAAGGCATATGGGCCATGGACACTTTCAACATAGAGAAACCCTGAAACCAATAGATTAGAAGAACATTTCACTTGCTAAGGATGGATAGCAAAAAAACAAACTTAGGATATATATATATATATAATGAACTACCAGTCAATAAAAGCTTTGCACAAAGAAAGAAGGGGGAACTAATACGATGCTGCAGGCTGGTCCAGTGAAGAAGATCGAAGACCTATTGGACTAAGATTAAAAGGAGAAAAAAAAGAAGGAAGAAAAGGAAAGAGTTCGATTTGATGGTAGTTACTGAAAAAGATCATCACAACATGCTTCAGCAAATGGAAATGATAATACAAGTAATTGCTGAGCTGAATATTGGCATCGGAATGTGGGCTATGTATGAAAAACATTGATTGTAGAAAATGCGCTTATTCTACAGCAGAGGAAAAAAATGCCTGAAATCTACTGATTATAGTTGTGGGACCATTGTTATGGTAGGCAATGGGATCTGGCAACTGCTAAACTTTCGAAGCTATGACAAACGTGAATGTATCAATCAATAAAACCGTACATATGCTTATCTAGGAAAAACTGCAGACGCTATGAATATGACATATGTTCTTGGTACTTACCAAGGCTATGCCATCGTGGGGTCCATTGAAATTATTCAGAGCCCGTATGCATAATCGAGTCGCATCATTAGTTGTTTCGACCCAGTTCAATGTTGCATCTTCAGAGTTTACGTGAGAAATTGAAATCAGTAGTATGGATGGTTCTGCGTCTTCATTGAGCAGTTCCTGGAATGTAATGCAATGTTCAGCAGCTATTATGGGATACCATCAATCAGCTTCAACTGGTATGGTGATCCACACGAGTTGAGCAACTTACTGAAGTTTAACGGATCGGCGTATCCACCATCAGATACTTTCCTCGGTTTATCTTAAAGTACTATATACTTACTCATATTACAGACCTTAGTGTCACACACATTTTGGCAGGTTTCTTCATGGAACCTTACGCTAACGAGGCCTTATTTTCATCACATTCAAAACTGGAGTAGCCCATAGAGTAAGGAATGAACCCAAGTGTAACAGGTTTTTTTCAATACTTTCAACTGAATAGTCAATAGTAATGACCAGCAGAGACTAAATTTCAGCAGGTATGGCAATTTCGTTTTTTTCTCACTATAAGTTCGGATAGAAATTATTCTAGTTCTGTCAACCTTGTCAATCCAGGGCAAGTTGAATTTTTTTTTAAGTGTGAGAAAGACTCCAGCCAGTAGCAACTTCCAACACTTCCGTTCATATAGCAAAGGAATAAGTAGTAGAGGCATACTCCTTTCAAAACATTGGACGCAAAAATGAGTTGACTGTTTTATAGTTAACATAAAAAAGTGATGGTACCAACAGAATCCGTGGATGGTACTACATAAATATTTTCGCAAATAATTAGAATGACTAACGTGGGCTTCCTGACATGAAATACAAACAGCTCCCGTTTGAAAGCTCGGAAAATCAACTGAACCAGCTCCTTTAACCATTTCACTTCTTTGAGGTGTATTCTTTTGAAACGCGACATAATAAATATACGCAGATGCATCAACAGTCTTCATTCCTGTAACTTTCCAGCAGGCTTTAAAGCAATCTTTTCTGACATCTTCGGTCCAAATAGTTGAAGATGAGATGGAGGATGGGGGTTCACCCCATTGCAGTGACACAATGACCAGAACTGGTAGGTTATCAGAGAACTGATACCTGGACGTGAACAATATATCCACACAACCTTCGGGAGAAGGAATGTTTACATTGACGCGACCCGATTCCAATGTATCTAGAAGGTAATACGAAAGTAAGGTATATGCAAATAAACACGACATAAACATTTGCTTATTTGTATAAACCAATAAGAGCAGTCAATCAGCTACCACCCATATCTGTAATGACAACAACGATGTCCACGAGACAATGAAATATCTGACAAAGGAATTCTTTGCATCGAAATTGATTCCGATAGCCTTGAATTTTGAAGATCGCAAATATGCTCAAAATACGGGATAAATAGTTCATAAAAATAGTCGAGATTCCAGAGCCATGGTGTGCTAAAAAAATTGTGTCTTTCATTGTGAGGGAGAAACTCCGTTGTCAGTTAGCATAAGCAAATATTATTTTAAAACATAAAATATTTTAAATTACGTCGTCAGAAATGGTGAATTCTTTGGTTCATGTTGTAATTTCAGGTTTGGATAGGTGTTTTAGCATTTAGAATCTAACAAGAGAGGGGCTAAGGTGCTCTGGGGAGGTAGTTTCTGTTCCTTTTTGAAGCTACGCGCGATGGCACTGGCATGTGTACCGAAACAGACGGAAAAGAAACCGTTGAAGCGGGAAGATTGGCAAGTCGACAATAGAATGTTATATTGTTTATTAAAGGTAACACGGTGTTTTAACCCAAAGTATTAGCTCAATTACTTTTATGTGCTCCTGATGTCTCACTAACACATTTGGAGTCGTCAGCAGCTTCTCGAATATTGGATTCCACGCCATATTGCTCACAAGACTCTTTGTACATCAGGCATTCACTTTTGTATCGCACATGATCCGTTGCACACACATCTTCACCTGATTGAGGCACAGGACATTCAGATATGCACCCAATAGCATAGCCGAGAGGAGATTCGTCAGCGGGAATGCAGGCACGTCCAGCTGGAACCTGGGCATACTTACAAACATCGTAGGAGGACACTAAACGAAAACGACACGCAAAAATAAGAACGGCATTGCAATAAACGTTTTTTATGTAAGAAAAAAGTTCTGTATATGTAAGATTTTCTATAGATTTCGCTGCAAGAGACCCACTATTTAGCAATCAGGTATTATATTTTGCCGGTTCGGGCTAATTTTCTGTCGATTGTGAATCAAGACCATGATATTTGGCAAGAACCATGGACTTAGCTATAGTTCAGTCAAATTATACGTCTATGGTAAGAACAGAAGCCTGTTTTACGTTAGATCTGCCTAAGAACATTTTTAGGCTAGAGGCTGGAAAAATAATTTTAGCCAACAATTATATAGATATTATGAATACGAATCACATCTGACTAGATTTATACTTTCATACGTTTTTACAGGGTTTTTATAGTTTCTCCGTATTTATTGTGGTACTGATCATTTTATATTTATTGGACGTTGATCTTAAATGAAATTTAGATACTAGCATTCTTAATCACAGCAATGATGCACGTGAGTTTGAATGCTATGAGAATCAGTTTGATGACACACCTTTGATAAATGATTCTGCATTACTAGATGTCTCTGAAGCACTAGAAGAGCATGAGCAGTCAATGAATACATACTCTACCTTAACAAAACTTCGCCGAAACGCTAAGAGTAAAATTATACTGGGACATCTGAATATTAATGCCATAGGTTATAAATTTGATGAACTGGTTGATTTAGTTGCGGGAAACATTGATGTTTTAGTGGTATCAGAAACCAAAGTGGATGAATCCTATCCGATTTGCCAGTTTCGAATTCGTGGATACTCTACGCCATTTTGGTTTGATAGGAATGGATTTTGTGGGGGTATCTTGATTTTTGTACGAGAAGATATACCTAGCAAACTTTTGAACAAACATAAGTTTCCTATCAGTGGAATAAGAAATGGTTAGTATTTGGAACTTATAGACCACCATCGCACTCACGTACGCTTTACTTTTCAGAAGTTGGTCGTGCCCTGGATTTGTATGCAACCCACAATGAAAACTTTGCTTTATTGGGGGATTTCAATGGTAGTGAATTCGAACACCACATAAGTGAATTTCTTGATATATATGACCTTGAAAACCTAGCCAAAGAGCCTCCTTGCTTCAAGTCTGAAACAAATCCGCCCTGCATTGATCTCATCCTGACAAACTCTCCCTCCAGTTTCCAAAATACCACTTCATTGGGAGTTGGTATATCCGATTTTCACAGGTTAGTTGTAACAGTTCAGAAGGTAAAATACGATAAAGCTCCTCCTAAAATCGTGTGTCATAGAGACTACAGGAAGTTTGACGAAAATAGTTTCAAGAGCGACGTAGAGGAACGCTCAAGATCATTACAATCACTCACATACGGTAAATTTGAAAAGGCTTATTCTGAAGCGAAAAAAAATCTTGCGTGGTAATCATGCTCCTTTTATGAATAAAAATCTTCGTAAAGCACGCTATCGAAAAACAATGTTAGAAAATAAATATCACAAAAATAGAACGTTAGGAAACCGTGTGGAATAAAAAAGGCAACGTAACTTCACTTCTAGAATGTTTAAACGCGAAAAAAAGAGATATTTTGCTCGCATGGATCTTAGAGATCTAAAAGATGGGAAAAACGTTTTGGAAAAATATCAAGCCTCTTCTTAGCAACAATTCCCATTCGTCCAGTAAGATTACACTTGAGAAGCAAGACAGAACTTTGAATACTGATCAAGAAATTGCTGACAAATTTAACGAATTCTTTTCTCAGGCTGTTCAATCACTTGAGATGAAGCCTCCTTCATTTCAGCCAAGCACCACAATTGGGATTGATGATCCAACTTTGAGAGCAATAAAAATGTATGAGAGCCATCCTAGTATACAAAGAATTTCAAAACACATGCGCACGGGACATAGTTGTCCTTCAGAATTTACTTTCGACCCAGTTTCATCTGATGAAATGAGAGATGAAATGAAACGTCTTACCGAACAGAAATGGGTCTGTTACGAAATTGGTCAACATAGGTGACATTTTTTATATCACTCTTGTTCGCACTCATTTTGGCCTCAAAATTCGTGAACATGATAGGTGTAAGAGGAAAACTATCTCTCGGACACAAAGATCTTGTTGTTTTTGTGATATGGCCGGTAAAACTTTGACATACCATAAATAAAATCTGTTGGACGTACGTTTTGTTTTACCCTTTTGTATTGGAGGGTGATGCAAATGGGTGCCAATTAGGGATCCTGACAATGTTTGGTGTTATCATTTGTGTTCCAATTATGCGCTTAACAAGATTGATGCAGTACTGCCAAAACTTTAGACGAGTGAGAAAGTAAGAAATGTACGTCCGACAGATATTCCCATCGAAAAACATTTTGCTACACATGAACAAGATCAGTAAATGATTGCATGTTTCGAAAAGCATCGAACTTTAATGGTTGCTTGTCATAGCCTTGGGTTTTGTAGCTTCAACTGTCTTGGTTTTTGATATAGTCAGTAATATTTGCACCGTACGTCCGACAGATATAACAAAAAAAGTCATTTTATAACTTATTTGCTCGCATTAATTAGCCAACGTTTGACTCAAGAATAGCCGAGGCATATGTTCTAAGTAAAGCATTTTTTGAAACAGGACAGAACAATTTCATAGGCTTGTGTTATGGACAATAGCAATAACTTTTCATCACTTTCCAGCAGCTTTATATGAAAGTTTCTTGATTTTCGTGCATGAGAATCGGGGACAAAATACAAACTTAGTATGATTGGGCCTAGCATTCCAGATTTTCAAAGCAAGAGCGAAGATGATAATTTGATGTATATCCAAATGAAGCAATTTTCCCTAACTGAACTCATAAAAAATACTGAAATAGCAAAATGGATGCAGCGTACGTCCGACATATTTTCAACTAGATTTCACACTGTTCAATTGCAGAGATCCAAAGTCATTATGAACTTTTGCCAGCTTTCTGCTGATATTGGAGGCGGGATTGGAGGTTGATGCAGATGTGATGATTGTTGTTTCTGTCTATCTTAGAAATACAACCAGTCAACCAAGGTCCAGTTGATAGCGCAACCACTTTGTTTAATACCGTTCCGTAGTAACTAGGCTGGAGGCACGACAAGCCTCCATTACTGCTGCCAGATGCATTTTTCAAGCACATCTTCAAAGAAATTTGCTTTCATAAGAGTGTTAAACAACTTTTTACACTCTACGATCCTCAGCTGAATATTGTTGAGAGCCTTTTCGTGTTCCTGGGACATTCTGTCGGACGTACGCTTTGCTTTCTATATACCGTAATGTCAGGGCCCTTGCTATAGAAATCTTTAAGACGCAAATGGACATAAATCCTGACTTCATGAGTGAAGTTTTTTCCATACATCAATCGACACACAACACCAGAGCTGCAATGGAACTGAAACCTATTTACCCTAAAACTGTTAGATATGGCACAGAAACCATATCCTACCAAGGACAGATGCTTTGGCAAATTATACCTGATGATATAAAAAGCAGTTCGTCTTTAAGTGAATTCAAAATGAAAATACGCAAATGGACTCCTGTATCATGTTCGTGTCGACTATGCAAAACATACATTCAAAATGTTGGATTTATGAAGTTAAGTATGCTTCTAATAATTAATGTTTTGGAGCAACCATATCGTCTTCAAATTAATGCACTCCCTTTTGTATTTTGCTTTTGTTTTATTTATCTTCTGATATATTTTTGAGTGGGTGGATTTATTTTTTCTGTTGGCTTAGATAGCCTGGTTTTATTTATATATTTTACCATGGCTGAGAATGCTATTTTCATTCTACTTTTAACCAACTTGAAATAAATTGCTAGTAGTAGGCTTAATTTGGACCAAAGTTAAGAACATTTAAACATTTGTCCAAAAAGGCAGTCTTGCAAAAAGAAAAAAAACGTGCACACATCGGAAATAGCACGCATGCTTTTCACGTTCTGACGAAGAATTAAATACTCCGAGCAATCACAAACCAGTATTCTTCAGATTGGACAGTCTACTGATCATGAGCAGCAGCCATGATCGACGAACGAGGAACTTTCAGAAATCAGAGGATGTTCCGTGACGGCATAAGGTTCAGAAATACTGTATTGACACGGGAGTGATTTCAAGCAGGAGCAAAACTGCTGGCTCTCATTCTCCCTTTCGGAAAGTCACGTGACCATACTCGGCAGCCATCTTGAAAGAGGTGCTAGAAGACCTCGGTCGCC